>OMNV01009346.1:0-10400 GCA_900303265.1 Brotula barbata | reverse complement strand
CGCGCCCGCCGTGTCAGGAAAACTCACTGCACACAGTTCGGCCCGGAGAGAGAGAGAGAGAGATTCATCCTGTTCACCTTAAGACCCCTAAGTAAGAAATAAGGGAATTTTTTCATCTTTTTTTTTTATGTTCTGTGTAAATTAAACTGCAACGTATCTAAACCATCTATTGACTCGTTTTCACTCTATCAACTCAAATATGGCAGAATTACTACAAAGAATTTTTTTTAAAAAAGGAAATGAACTGGATATAAAAAATAGGATCATTTTCTTGTACAAAGTTTACGCTGAATAAAGGACCGCCGCTTTTTACATCAAGTGTAAATGTTCACCGAGTGATTTTGCAGCTCGCTCGCGTAACGTCCGACCTATTTCTACAATAATCTGGATAGTTTGAAGGTGAGTCGTGATTCGTGTATTGGATTAAAGTCATTTCATTTAGCGTTACCACATCTCGTCCTGACGTGACTTCCCGAGCGACGTCTGCCTCTCCGAATTGCAGTAAAACTGTTAAAACTGTTGAACATTAGCAATGTTGTATCCTACTGTCTTTAAAAAAAATGAATGATATAGCATTCAACATTAAGGGCCGTATGTATTTACTAAATCCACATCAAATCGCCACATCTAGCAGCAGATTTACTGAAGTTGATTATGCAAATGACCACAGCCACATTTCAAGTGCTGCTAATGAGAATTAGCATACGGCTGTGAGCTGCGCTGAGGAAATGAGTTTTTAAAAAGTGGCAATTGAAGACATCTTGGAATTACCAATCAAAACAATCTGGGATATTTTGGTGATTTTTGCTATGTTGTCTTGTTTGAAGTCAGAATCTGACAGATTAATTACAAATTAGTGTGTAATAATTTTAAAAATCTTTTTTTTTTTTTAGCAAAATGCTTTCATTAACAATTAAGAGAAAATCATGATTTGCTGCTGCCACTACAACCAACATCCATTATATGCTGTATTTTAATAGATCATATAGATTCGGACTGAGATCTGTGATGAGCTTCTGCCTCGATCGTTTTAGAATTTTCAAATATTGTTTTAAATATTGCTTGTAGCTCTACGTTTCATCGGTCACTCATTGAAATCTGACATGCGGTGAACGTGATATGCTTCAGTCTGAATATGATCTTATCAAAGCCGTCTCTGATGGAGAAACAGAAGGCGATCGTTTAATCCTCATGCTGTATGTTCATGCTATGTACATTTAGAAAATTCTTGGAGGACCTCAGATTGATGCGTTCATCTCCCAGGATAGATCTGCTGACAAAACACGAGGACACGAGGCTCGTGACATTAAGCGCACGGGGTCATAAACTAACCTGTAAACAGCCCTCTTGTCAGACTCCAGTTGGGCCTGGGGGTCGAGAGTCACACTGACAGAGGTATTTCCTGCTGCAGAGGCTGCTGGGATGTGGACCTGTGGGGTCTTGGTGTTCTGCTGAGTGGTGCCCGTCATCTGGGGACACATAAAATGGACGCACGCGTTATTTCAGCCTCAAAAGGGAAAACGGATGGAAAGTTCAGCTTATTCCTCAGCATGAAAGTATTCAGATACATACATACTTTGGTGTAATAATAGTAATGAAATACTTAAAGCACGACTATGACTACTACGATTAATGATAATGATTTTTTTTTTGGATGGCACCTTTCATACAGGAAATGCTTTACAACAAGGACATTTCAAACATCCTGTGCTTCTTAAAGAATAGAATAAAACAAACACAGAAGCCAGTTAAAAACATCAAAATTCAAGATAAAATAAAATCAAGGTAAAATACTTCAAATAAAGTAAAATAAAAAGTATTTATGGAGCCGGTGACCCTAATATCTATAGGTAGTGTGTTCCATAGTTTGAGGCGTACTTGACAAGGGATGCAACCCCAAATAAACCATCACCGGTCCTGACAGTGACTGGTCAGGTCAAAGTTCAGGAAGTATATTAGACAGTTTGTGTTGGACAATTCCTGTTTGACCCAAAGACCACTGAAATCCTGGATTATGAAAGGAGATCCTGGACTTTCCATGAAAAAAAATGGATGAAAAGTTATCAAATCATGCAGTATTTAGATTGGTGGTACTACGGTACTACAGTGTACTTGGTGGGCCGCATCTAGTTCCTGGTGACCATTAGCACGGGTGGCTCGCTAGCAGTATGCAGTGAGTTGTGGTACGTGAGGATTAAGAGTGATAAATAAGATGACTGTGTTACCTAGCAACAGTAAGACACCAAGACCAAGAGTGTTTTCAGGTGATCAGGATCAGGTTTTGGGCTGATTACGGTCTTTAAACGTTCTTCCTCACCGTGTGTTTTGTGCGCTGTAGCTGTTTTTATTGTCATCCGGGAGAAGATAAGAAATGACCACAAAGTTTCAATCAACATCCGTGACATCGCGCCAACAAGGATGGAGCAAAGATTCACTAAAGTCAAAACCTAATCCACAACTGTTGTGCTCGGTTGCGTCACTGTCGACAACTCTGGCGCACACAAACGCACACACGCACGCTGGCAGACTACAAATGAGTAGCACATGTATCCCGACTGCATCGTTGTTGCTTGAGGTCAGCAGCACTGTAATGAAACTGTAGAACAAAAATAGAATTGATTTAATAATTAAGCGAGGTCTACCGTGGTCATCGGCGATTACAGCGCCCGTCACTTGATAAATATTCAATTAGTACTTGGTAATTGCAGCGGTAAGTCAGCGGCGTCCCCTCGCCGAGCGTGATAACGCCGGAGTTATCCGCGGTAAAGTTGGATTTAGATTACATCATAGTTCTAGGGGGCGCTCGGTGTCCTCTGGACAACAATAAGAAGAGAGACGCTTCAACGTGGAACATCTGCAGCATCAGCAGAACCACTCTTGGTGGGACGGGAGGGAGAATGTGCCTCGTGAAAGTGATATATCCTTTCCCCTACTTCCTCTCTCTCTCTCTCCCTCTCCCTCTCTCGGTGGATATGACTGTTCAAACCCCCTCCTCTTTGAGTCACGGTGGGGTGGGAGGAAGCTTCCAGTCTTAATCCCAGCACCAAATGGGAAATAAATTAGCTTCTTCACACTTAACTAAGTCTCATTTGCATTTGCCGAGCCGCACAGACTTACAGCTCAGGAGCTCTCCCCTGGCACTAATCCTGTGGGCGAAAGAGGACGGAGGTGGTGTGGACGTGGAGGAGGGACGGACGGTCAGATGAACCTGCTCTGGGCCGGTCTGCAGCTTTAGACAAAGGCCGGGTTCAGCCACAGTTACAGCTACGTTTATTTCACTGGCCTGTCGGTGGCGCCGCGTGTGTTTGACATGTGTATCTGTCTTCCTGTCACATGTTACGGTGGAGTGAATCACGAAGGATCAGTGCCACGTTCCACAATGAGATTAGAGCCATAAATCCCTACAATATTTCCAAAATTGTTTATTTTTTTGAATATGTGTCTTTATAAATCTCTCATTTTATTCATCAGTGAGTTTATTTATTTGGTTGTTTATTTATCTATATATTTATTCAGCCTTTGTGCCTGTACAGACTTTTGGTCGGATATATTAAAGTATTGTTTGTGATGCTCTCAAGGAACTTTGTGTCATCTGTGTTGTATTTTATAATATTGCTGACATCATGATACCATCATAATATTCATCATAAGACACTGTGCTCATCAGTAGGTTTAATATAACTATTTGTACTTAGTAACATTTATTATTTCCTGCTTTGAGTCTGTATGTTCACCTTTGTTGTGTCGGTCCATTCTGATTGGTCAGTGACAGTCAGTGACATCATAATTCTTGTCAGCGCGTTTGTAAAAATTGTCAGTCTAACGGTCTCAGACTGGCCAATCAGATGAAAATACACAAGGAAGACATTCAGGGACAGAGACAAGCTGGGACGGAGACATAAAATTAGTGACTGAAAACCAAACCAACGTGCTCCTAGCACACTCGTCCGAGAAACGCGGCGATAGCGTCCATATTCTGTCGGATGACGTCGGCCAAAGATGCAGATGATGACGTAAACGCAGAAAAGCATCGATTACAGAACGGTTAGAAAGAAATCTTCAAACGTCATGTACGCATCGTGTAAGTCCACTTCCTGTGAATAACAGAGTCATTGTGTTCGAGGTGAATCGGTTTTGTTCATGCGTTTACACTTTCATCCTGTCCAAGTCAATATTTTATTCACATTACTGCATTAACGCTGTACAGACAGAAATATAGCTTAGCAAGCTATATTTAAGCTAAGTACAGTAATGTTACTGTGGCGTCTTATGGTTTATATTGATGGTATCAGCTCTTTATATAGGCTATTTGAAACCTTTTCCATAGAACATTAAATGGAAACACAATCTAATTGTTGTTGGGGTTTAGAAGTTTGCGTTAGTAACGGACGACTTTTTGTGTTTGTGACTTTTTGTTTCGTGTTAGACGCGTGATGGCTGAAGGACAACGCTCTGATTTTGGCTGCTGATTTAGTATCAATCTGGTATTTTGGTTCTGAGCGCAGTCCACACCCGAGGTCAGGTGACTCATTGGATCACACGGGGGGTCCTGTCTGAGGCTATTTCAAGACCTCAGAAACCTCAAAGATTCTGGATTAAAAGGTTTAATATGAAAACACCGAACTCTAATATTCACTTTTTATACTGCAAGACACCAAACAAACAAAACAGGTGCTTTGTAATGAGGAGAAATCTAAACAAAAGGCAATAAAAGAAAACAATCATAATGATGATTATATGACTGTAATACTTCATTTTAAATTCATTCATACTAATTCATTTTAAATCATGAATTTTAGATTCATTTATTCAAACAAGATAATATAGGGCCCATGGTGATGTACAATGTCCGATCCTTTCTAGATTTCCAGGTTAGACAGGACTGACTGTACGTGCTGCATGTATGTTGAATCTAAATGTTAGTGTCCGGTCATTAAATCCAGACGAAGACGCCTCACCTGTTGGCTCTCCTGGTACGATGGTGGAGGAACGCTCTGGGTGGCCATCATTGTCACTGCAGGTGCTGGGGACACATGTTGCATCATGGGATAGCTTCACATCGAGACTGTGGATGACACACACACACACAAAGCATACATGAGTCCAGTGCGAGCAGGGATTGTAGATTCTATTACAGCAGCAGCCACCAGGTGCTGCTGTGATTAAATAATAGAAGATGGGGTTTCCACGCTGCATCTCACTCTCCATCCTTTTTCCCCCTTCTCTGTTGATTTATTGATGTCACTCCTCTGTCCTCAGGAGTTGCACAGAGTTGGCAGGATGGCCGAGTTGATGCGCTAACGTCGAGCAAGCGCACAAAAGCAGAAGAGGCACAAAGACCAGCAGCAACTTCGTGACGTCGCTGCAGACAAACCCGACTACTTGTTTACCAATTACAGACCGTTCTACTCGTGTGCTAATTACCGCCTAACATAGTGGAGTCACCTTGGTCGTCTCTCAGCGCTGACTGCTGGTGTTGTTGTCACTCTGTCACCGAGCCAATCATAGGGGCTAATTAGGGCTCTTGTCAGTGGGTTAATTGCTATTGGCCGGGACCCCACAGGGCTAAGGGCTGTACCCCGTGGAACACCACTGTAACCATCGCACCCACCCCCACTGAAGGAGCTAATTGGTTCAGGGGTATGTTCCACACACACACGCACACACACACACACAGAGGCCACCTACTATCATCCAAACTTACTGTAGGCGAACACAGCAGGAGCTCCGTCCTGGAGCTCCGTATAACCTATATGTACTCACTGACCTGAAGGGATTTTTCACAACAACACGGACGAAGATGATGGACACACCAATTTATTTATTTACACATTACTGCATCTAAATTTTTATTGTTTCAAAATATTAATAAAATCACATTGTTATTACTGTTATAAGGAATATAATGTAACATTTTATGAAGGTATTTTATCTCGGACGTCTATCAAAGAGAGCCTGTGTGCCAAATTCACTATATTTTGTTAGCAAAGTTGATTTTGAAGCTCTCCATATTATGCAGATTATTCTATAAGATGCTATATTGTGCTTCAAGTGTTTTTTAATGTGATTGTGTACAACCATAATGCCTCATGAGCTCATGAACAATAGCGATAAATATGGAGCCCATAAAAATTGCTGTAATGAAACACGTGAACGCTTTAATCCTTTGCTTTGGTTGCTCAACTTTATTCTGCTCCTCAAAAGGTCGATCTAAAGAAAAGCGCAAACTATTCCGTCTCTATTAAGGCTGACAAATAGTCACTGAATGCTAATCGTAAATGACTGTTGATGAAATAGCATAGCATAAAAGGTGTTCGTTATGTTTGCTAATAAAGAGTTCTTGATCTGCAGTTACCATTTTGGCACACGCGCCAATTAAAATTATTACTATGAAGATGTGAAGCATTTTTTCCAGTCAAACAGGATCTCACACTGTGATTTATTAAAGTTGACAATATGTGTACAGTATCAACCGTGTAGGGTTAACAACAGAGCTCAGCGGCACTGAAAAGGTTAGTTTAGGTTATGAGTACCTTAATAGAACAGTACAGATGTCATAAAAACCGGAAAAATTCATTGAAATGATTATTTATGCTTACCGACCACATCATTCTTTGCTTCAATACGATGAATTATATGAATATGCTGCTCGTGAATCTACATTTCCTCAACGTCTAATTCTTTAGAGGATACCACGACAGCTATTTATTGGAAAAAGCCTGACAATCAGATTCACTTAAAGCCCTGTGTGATGATGAAAAGGAAGGCGTGAACGGTTTGTCCTGGAGGAACGTACGGGATTATAAGCTACCCAAATGGAAGTGGAACATCTGAGCCCAATCTTCGCACCGGTTGCAACATCCGTTCAGAGCTACCGCCTCGGGAAATAAGAACGTGCAGTAAATCCTCCTGACCGCCGAGGCCGAGGACTTGATACATCTCTCTCTAAGGTTCGGGGGTACGGCCTTATGAGAAAGAACAGCGATCGTGTAATAGATTTTTACTAGAATACAGATCAAGCACCAGAGAAAATGATAAGGGGATGTCACGGGAACGTGGGAACGATTCCAAACCGAATAAAAGCGTAGACGAATGTCCGGTGAAGTCAGGATTACGGACACTTCAGGAGCGAGCGATTGTTCCGTTCACTCCCATGCTGTATCCTCATCATGAACTCCAGCACATCTGTGTCCAGACCTCGACTAAAGTGTCTCCGTCCAGATAGATTTCAGGTTGCCGGTGCCAGACAGGAAGTAATGCGAACATCTCATCCTTCTCTTCAGACTCGGAACGACGCTTGACAGACGTTCCCTGGCAGTGAGCTCATCGTCCCCCACTGAAGGCCAGAGACGGGCAGGAACGGACCGGAAAAGTCAACGGAACGGTGGATCCTTCTCAGGACGACGGACACGGACACTCCGTGTTATCGATGTAAAGGGAGGACCAGTGAACACTCGCTCTCTCCCTCTCTACTCCTTCAATCGTTTTTTTTTTTCTCATCCACAAGTATGTAGGATTTCTGTCTCCATAGAGGTTTTATTCTTCATTCTGTTGGCCAGATGTTGCCATTCTGACGCACAACTATAGTGCACGTGGATTTGGATTCAAAAAGTTTTCTAAATGAGGCCTCAAAGTTAAACACAGGATCCACGAGCACGAAGGTTCACATTCTGCCAAGCCACAGCTGACACAAGAGAGCTGGTTGTGCCTTAAGGAGAGCCTGTTTTCACTCAGTGTGAATAGAAAGAGAGGAGACGTGGATCGATGCTTTGTTGTCAATACGACAACGCAAAAGTTTCAGAATAGACAAATAAATGAATACAAGAACGTGGAAATTAGTATAACCATCTAACAAACTAACCACCTAATGGATGAAAATGATAGTAATGAAACATTTACAGTGTTACGTAAGAAAAAAAGACAAAACATCGGTGTACAACACAAGAATAGAATGCACCAAGAACAAGAGGGCTATTATCGAGACACTAATCCGCCCGTCTCCCCGGGCGCTGTCATCTGGAGGACCACAGGGAGGCGTTCAAGTGCCACTGCTGAACCTTTTTACCGCCGGTAAAAGATCCCTCCTTTAAGTTTTAACCGCCTTAAATGGTCCGTTTGCGCGTTCTGTCTATGTGCTGCGCGTGCCTGCCGCCGCACGGTCATACGTGCGTGACTGTTTGTGCTTGTTTGCGTGCCGCCGCCGCCGCACGCACGCGCGTCAGCTCGAGCGCTGATTGCTTCTTGTGGTTTCCGTCCTCCTTCCGACTGGTATCAGCCGAAAGCATCTCTCCTCCGTTATCAGTCCTCATTTTAATTGCAAATGCAGCAAGCGTGTTAGTGATTAAATGGAAAATTGCACATTAATTGATGAGACTAAAGATAAAGCAATTCCAATTACTGCACTGTATTTTAGGCGGCCTCTCAAGTTTCGCCGTCCCTCGAGGAACGAGCCACCTCACGCCAAATCGGCGGGTGCGCTCGTGCGTCCGTAAAAACACGCGTACGCACAGACCGCGCGGGTACAAACACACACACGCACGCCGCAACCGGAGCACCGAGACACACGAAGGAACGGCGCAAAAACAGCAACAAACAAGGAATTTAATTTCAACAGTCAAATTAAACAGCTAATAAAACCGTCCTCATGAAAGCATCGGCTGTTGACTCAAATATCTTCCCCAAAAACAGTCAACACTCGTCTCAATCAGCCCTCCAAAGGTGTACGGTTACACAACGAGTGGTAAAATTCATCTCCAAGACAAATGACATGTTTGTTCTTCAACAAAGGCCTCGGAATGATTACAGAATTCATAATGTGCGCCGATTGAAAAGTGCCTGTGGTCGCAATCAAAATTCAAAAGCCGGCACAAAATGGAAAACGAGAAGTAGGCAGAAAATTATTCCAACAAACATCAAAGGGTTTTGTGAGTTTGCACGGGAGGCGGTCGAACTCTTTCATCGGAGGTTCGGCTGGGAGAAACGCTTCTTTTCAGCTTTCAATTTCCCAACAATTCCTGGGCGTGGAATTGGCCCCCGTCAGGTCGTATCGATACGACGTTCGTCTACGGCGGTTTCACCTCATTTGCCGCCGCCGTTGAAACGAAATCCGTACACGCCGGGCGCCCGCGACGTGATCGCAGCCCGGGGCCCTCCGGCCGTGTCCTAAGCCTCCTTCTCAGCCGCTTGGCTCCAAAAGTAAATTTAACGTACAGCACACCTTTATGATAAAACGTGAAATGGGTTACGAGCCAGAATAAAAGGCGGATGATCCTCCTTGTAATTTCAACACGGAGAAAAGCGGCGCTCGCCTCCAAGACGCTCCTGGCGCTGCACGCGGCGACGGGCAGGGGGTTTACTCACATGAATTAAGTGTGAACGGGAGGTAGACAATCCAAAGTTAGACAGACACACACACACACACACGCACACAGCATCAGATCCTCTGGTAGACTGATCGAAGGTGCCAAAGCCGACACGTTCACGCAAGTTGTGCGGCGATAATGAATTGGATCCCGACGCGTGTACCGGGAAACGACGCCGATTTGGGCGTTCGACGGCGGCGAGATGCCGAAATTCTGAAAAACCGAAACCGTCCGACGGCTGAACTTCGTCCCCACTTATCTCAGTCTCATACGTAGGATCCGCGACGTGCATTTCAGCCATCGGTTGTTTTGTCGATGCGCGGAAGGAAATCGCCACGCGTTGGTCATGATCATCGACGCCTCAAACGATCCACGCAGATTCGAGTCTAATTGAGCGATCAGAGACCCAAAGTGTTTATTTTTTCATGTATTTGACTTCTGTTCCTATCGATCGCTCCGCATGCTCTTGTCCACGTCGGTAATTTCCTTTGAGGGGAACATCTCTACGTCCCAGAGGAGCCAATTTCTTCAAAACAACAACGTCTGCTGTAACCAGCGATTAGCTCGATCCGCTCGTAAAAATCCCGACGCTTTCCATAAATAAAAGCCGGTGCATATTCATGAAAACATAGACAGCATTTCACCGGGGGAAGATACGAACCCGGTCTCCAAACACGGGAGAACGTGGCGATATTTTGACCTGACGATTAGGGAAAAAAAAAGAGATAAATTAATAAAGGTAAATGTCGTTTGAAATGTATCTAAAGATTTCCGGATGGAGGATGGAATCTCCGCGCTGTCGCCGGGAGGAGCAGACGAGGTGTCATTTGCACATTTTTCCATCAAAATCTCATTTAATCTGTCCTGTTTGAATTTGTTGGTTAAGAGGTTGACCCCAGAATGCCATGAATAAGATTTGGAGGCGTGTGTGTGTCACCTTGGTCCGGTATTATGCATGTGGAGGCCCTGACTCGCCGAGTACCCGGTACGAGAGGAGGATGAATAAATAAATCAGGTGTTTTTGAATATGCGCAGGAC
>OMNV01009344.1:8818-21987 GCA_900303265.1 Brotula barbata | reverse complement strand
TTGTATTTTGTATGACTGTTGTATTTTGTGTGACTGTTGTATTTTGTGTGACTGTTGTATTTTGTGTGACTCTTGTATTTTGTGTGACTCTTGTATTTTGAGTGACTGTTGTATTTTGTGTGACTGTTGTATTTTGTATGACTGTTGTATTTTGTGTGACTGTTGTATGTTGTTTCACTGTTGTATTTTGTGTGACTGTTGTATTTTGTGTGACTGTTGTATTTTGTGTGACTGTTGTATGTTGTGTGACTGTTGTATGTTGTGTGACTGTTGTATTTTGTTTCACTGTTGTATTTTGTGTGACTGTTGTATTTTGTGTGACTGTTGTATTTTGTGTGACTGTTGTATTTTGTGTGACTGTTGTATTTTGTGTGACTGTTGTATGTTGTGTGACTGTTGTATTTTGTGTGACTGTTGTATTTTGTGTGACTGTTGTATTTTGTGACTGTTGTATTTTGTGTGACTGTTGTATTTTGTGTGACTGTTGTATTTTGTGAGCTCCTTGGTCCATGAGAAACATTTCACTCAGCCATATATGTGGATGACTGCCAATAAACTTAGTAGTGCATTAAGTACTCTGGTATACAGTAGCATACTCTCCTGTAGTACTGAGTATTTGTCCTCCCTCTGAACAAAAACACTATCAAGCTCTTTATAAGCAGAGTTTCAATAGGATTCTGCCGTTCTCTGAGTAAACATGACGTGTTGCACAATCCCAGTATAAGGAGAGTCTGTCCATACTCGGTCAATACAAAACCTTCGAACCTATAATGTGGTGTGTGTGTGTGTGTGTGTGTGTGTGTGTGGATGTGTGTTTTCAGGGCCAGGTCTTGAATCACCAGTATATTTCAGCAGATGAAGTGAGCATGTTAAAACACTGTATGCACTACGGTCATTTAATGATAATCAGGGAAATGTTTGTTTGTGTTTTTACTATTACATATATTATATATTATTAATACAATATATATTACTAATAATTTACCCAACTCCTATATTATATCATTTTATTATATTGTAAAATCAACAAAATAAAGAGAGCGAGGTGAAGCAGATCCAAATATGTTCGCTGTTCACCTGGGTTTTGTTTTGATATTTGACCCTGAAAATGTATTTTACCATCATCATCATCATCTACTCCTCCTCTTTCCTCTCACACAGATACTGATCAGTCTCTGCTCACGTCCTCTGACTCCCTGCTGTACATAGGCATTGTTTTCCTTGTAGCTCCTGTGGTTTAAATTGATATTTCCTCTGTGTTTACATTTTTCTTAGTCTGTCCTGCCTGGCTGTCACATTTTGTTTGATTGTTAAATAAAGTTCTAAAGATGAAGACTCACAGCTGCTGTTTCCTGTTCGATTGCGTCCTGAAAATTCCACTTTGATACAATTTCTATCCAAGAACTTTTACTACAGCATTCATAACTTAAAGTGCAAAAGCAGAACGATCCATTTTAAAGGCCTACAGAGCCGCTCGGTCTGACTTTTACTTCTCTTGACAGCTGATGAAGATGCTCTGATGAAGACGTTGGGGTGACATTCTGTTCCAACACACACCCTTGCTATCGTTCCGTCAGTGAGCCCCCTCGCGATGAACTCAGTGACGTGCAAGATGTGAGCAGGCGACCGACTGAGTCTGTAACTGTACGGCATCACCAATAAAGGGAAGTATTGCCATAACAAACAACAATGGGGGGAGGAGCCATGGAATATCTGATTACAGTCAACTACCACACTGGGCAATATTACTACAGTATATTACTACAGGTATTGAAGGATTTGAAATTCTTTTAATTATGTTTACAGCTGCACTTCAATCGGTTTGCCATTATATAAGTCATAACTTAACTTGTAAATATTAACAAAGTTATGTACAGCTGATCATTATGCAGTATAGAAGACAGAAATGAAAAATTTTGCACTGTGTAAAGTTTATTTTTTTTCATATTTCATCTTATCATTTCTGCGTTATTACGATTGGTACAGTGGAGAGAGAGAGGACAGGGCAGAGAGACGATGAGATGCGGCAAAGGACACGGGTTGGAATAGAACCTGCACCCCTGTGGGATGTACCTGCTGAGCTGTTGCGGTGCCATCTATCAGTTTTCCTGTGATGTCTCTGAAAATATACAAATGTTGAAAAAATAAAAAGAACTGCACTGCACTTCTTTTAAGACAACGCTGTCCTACAAAACCCAGCACCTGGTGTTGGTTACAAAAATCTCCGTCACGACACAAACCGCCTTGTTTATCCTCTGCCACCTTTCTTGTAATCACACGGTGATAGAAACATTCATACGAAGGGTGTGTGAGCTGGATCAGCAAGACCTGCCAGCACGTGAGTCTGTTGGAGAGGGACGAACACACCCAACACATGAAACACCATCAAACGGTGGAGCTTCAATCCTGAGTGGATCATAGGGGGACCCCAGTAACTGCCCCCGCTACAACCTCACACTCACACACGCACACATACACACACACACACACACACACACACACACACACACACACACTGTCACAGTGTGCCCTCTGCACTTAGAGAAGGATACAAACACAACCTTGCTTTACCTGTTCTGTGCAGCCTGCAAAATCAGGACCGGAGTTTGCGATAGGAGCTACGGCACGTTGTGCAAACGTCTGTCCTGACAGGACAGGCTTCACCTCTACACGCACAATCAAAGAGAACCTGTTCTCAAAAAAAACACACACCCACAAACTGACAATACGAGTGCAGAAAAATGAGAGAGAGGTCAGCTGAGGAAAACCAGCTGCCACTGCTGCTTGATTGACAGTGACAGTGACAATCGTCCACTGATACACGCACAAACGCATCACCGTGGAAAACACTGGCACTTTCACACCTACTTTACTTGGCTGCGCACCAACCAAACTTTTCCAATTGTTAGTCACACATTCACACACACACACACATACACACACTTGGCTGTGTACCAGAAACGTGGACCATGGTAGGCCTGATACCGTTTGTTGTGGGAGAGGACACATTTTAGAGAACAGAAGTACATCAGGACACAAAAAAGACAAATTGTTATGACATCATCATCATCACCAGCTGGTTGTGATGCCATAAAGAGAGCCATCAATGAACGAAGAGAGAGCCGGTACCCAATCAGCTGTGTAACACCCACAAACGGCTGAACTCTGAGTGTGAAAACGGCCTTCAGTCTGCATGACGCTCATCCATACGCTGACACACAGGTGTTACATAATAATAACACCACGCTCCCACACACACACACACACACACACACACACACACACACACACACACACAGGGAGTCTGTCATCCATCAATGAGCCAGCTAGAGTCTGCAAATAATGATTAACAACTATTAATCTGTTCTCCTTCTTCTTCACAGCTTTAATGTCTGCTTGCCCCTCTGATGTGTCACTAAATGACAAGAGCAGCTTGTTGATGAGTAAAGTTGTTGACTGGTGATGAATCTTTGGATCGATTCATTCATGATTCTGTCGCTCCACTAGATAATGGATGTGTCATCATCCAGACCTCTTATCCTGATTAGCTAAGACGAAGACTGCCGTGTTGTTGTCAATGAATGGATTAAATTACAGACACCCTGCAGTCCAATCATGTGTTTAACGCCGCGGTGAGCGCCGCCCGTCACAGGACAGCGACTTCCCCACTCTCACACACGCCTCGCTTCATCGCTGTTTTCTCACGGACACACACACGCGCGGCGCTTCCCCTTTTGACAACTGAGCATTTTACAATATCTTTGGTGAAAGCGAAAGAGAACGATGATTCTGTTGGTCTGAGTGAAAAGAGAAGCTCCTGTGGTTTCCCTCACATGACCCTGACTCAGATACGGATGACACCGACCAGATACAGATAACCAAAAGCTGGTCTTCGATCTGAATAAATGACTCCGAGGACAGGAAATGCATCTGTAATCGAATCATCCTGCACTCGTTCACGCTTTCACACGAGCCTCACCTTTTCCACGGCATGGGTGGGGAGCGATGAAGGTCTCCTCCTCTTCAGTTCCACACACTTCCTCAGCTTACAGATTTGGTGTCCGGTCCTGCGGTTGAGGCAGCAGCTACACTGCCCGCAGCTCATCTTCCTCAGGCACGGCTCGCACGTGCCGCACCTGCTCCTCTTCTGCCTCTCCTTCTTCTGCGGTTTCCAAGAACTCCAGGAGGGCGAACGGGGCCCCTCCAGACCCCAGGGTCCGAACAGAACAGCGGCACTGGGTTCCCCGTAGACCGCCTCCGATTCTGCATCCAGAGAGAGCGAGGAGCGGGTGCTTTCTGAGCTGCAGGAGAACGAGGAGATGCTGTCCAGAGAGGGAGTGGGAATCTTTGGCACCGGGTCCTGAACCGGAACTTCCACCGCAGCGCCGTCTCCACCCGGCTTTGGGTCCACCTCGGCCGTAGGAGCGTCCGAGCCTGAGCGAGGAACGGGCACCACAACAGGTGAAGACCTCGCTCCCTTACCGTGATGCTCGCGTGGCTCTTGAACGGATTCTTTGGACTGTGAGTCTGCTGGTGTCCATGCTTGTCTGTCCCACTGAGGACAAGTCATCTTGACGCCGTGCGTCTCCTGCGCTTCGCGCGCGCTTGAATGTGGAGGTTTGAGGGATTTGCTCCAGGCAATAACCGGCATATTTCGCATGATTTGATGTACCTGTGACAGTGGGACAGTCTCAGGACCGGCACAGGACCCTGCGTGTTCGACTTTAGCACCGTGAACCGTGGGTTGGGTGTCTGTCCTACCCTGGTTCGGAACCTCCAGGTCAAGTGACTCTGAGGGGGAGGGGGATGGGGCTTTGGTAGGATTTGAGGTAGCTGTGTTGGGGACCGATTGCAGTGCATCTGAAGACTGACAGACTGGAGTGCTGGGTTGGGAGTTGTTCCCCTTGTCCTCTTCCCCGTGCTCTTGTCCCTCAAGACGACCCAACTCCTCCACCTTGTCCTCCACCTCCTCCACCGACTCAGCTGCATTCTCTGCCTCTAAACTCGCCCCTCTCCCCTCATCCACCTCCTCAGTACACACCTCCTCAGTATCCACCTCCTCCATATCCACCTCCTCCGTATCCACCTCCTCAGTACCCACCGCCTCAGTATCCACCTCCTCCATATCCACCTGCTCCGTATCCACCTCCTCAGTGCCCACCTCCTCCGTAACCACCTCCTTCCTCTCCTCCGATGGCTGCTCTTGCCTGTCCAATCCTTCCACGTCCTCTTGTGGATCCACATTGACGTCTTTCTTACATTCACTTGTATGTTGGTCCTCATCTCCCAGGATCAGAGACGTGTCCTCTTGATTCTCTAGAGGACCAGCACTTTGTAGGTCGTCTTCACTTCGATCGCTGCCCGGTTTCATCGGTGTGTCTGTGAGGGTGCCGTGTGTGTCCGTCTTCTCGTCTTCCTCCGTCACAGCAGAGTCACAGCTGTAGCGGACTCGGTCTTCCAGTGTTTCATTACATGGCGGTGGATCAGCTTTCGGGGGGAAGTCCTCTTTAGCGCTCCGATCGGGGACACACGCAGGGACATCAGGATCCACCTCGGGGACTTCTTCCCCATTGGACGTGTCCGACTTGTCGATCTCGTCCTCCCCCGTGCTGGCGTTTGCGGGCTGGTGTCTCCTGTTGCCGTGACGTGTTCCAGCTCCTCTCCCCGTCTTCCCTCTGCCGTTTCTTGCTCCCCTGCGGGGCTTTGTGGACTGGCTGTGACTGACAGACACCTGCGTGCCCCTCAGAGACTTCCTCCGTCCTACAACGCCGTCTGATTCGCCACAGCGGTCGGCCGACTCCACCGGATTACTCGGCCGTCTAAGCTTTGCGGATCCTTTTACGTTTAGTGCATGGTTAACTCTAACGGGGGACCTCCCGGGTCTCTGACCAGCAGGTCCGCCGTCCCTGCTACTTCTCCTGGACTCTGTCCGGACACCGACTGTGGACTTTTTGGTCTGCGCGGGTCTTCCAGCGGTTCTTCCTTTGGGCTGCTTCGACTTACAGGTTTGCCTCTTGGTGCTGACTACTTTCTGGCACCTCCTCCTCGGAGGCTGTCTCCTGCGTGATTTGGGAGTAGCAGGCATGACTGAGGGTCTGGGAAGGAGGGTCTCTGACAGCGAGCATGGGAGCCAGGTGAATGTTTATCCCCGACTCGGCGCCCAGGTTGAACTCTTCCAAGAATCTTCCTCCTTTGTGTCTTTGTTTTGGACCATAGATAGTGATGCTGCAGTGATGATAGAAGAGCCGATCATGACCTGAGGAGTACAGGGAGAGGAATCATTAACGCCAACACACACACACACACACACACACACAGAGAGAGAGACTCCCGTCAGAGGGACAGTATCTTCAGTCCTTTGACTTGGATAAGGCTCGTCAGCTGACTTGAGACTCGATATGAGTGGAACTGACTGTGACACCACCCACCTGTCAATCAAAGTATCGAGTTTGGGTTTGTTTCTATCTCAGTAAATTTGAAAAACCATCTGCAAAGTTTGGAACTTACGAGTGGACTTTGCTGACTCGTAACTTGACCGCTAGTACTCGAGTGTTGCAAAACAATGACAGTGTCCCCTGTCACATGGCCACCGGGTGGAAGACAGAAGACAGAAGACAGAGTCGGCTCTATTTTCCTCGGTCTATATTTGGATCGCTACAAACACGAGCTAAAACAGGCTTGGACCGAACGTGGAGGCTCCGGTGGGCGTTAGGGGGGACAGACCGTCCGGGTTCGGACTCCAGAGGAGATAAAACACATAAGAACATGAAGACATTTCCTGTGTGTGTGGCTGCTGCGTGGCTTTAACGGTTTAAAGGGCACACACACATACACACATACACACACACACACGGCCGTCCAGAGCTCGGATCCTGTTTTCGTCTTTCATGAAGACGTCTTGTAACCGTGTAAAAACGCCACCAGCCGGACCTTTTATTGCCCTTTTCGCGTATTTTTGGCTGCACTTGACCGCTGCCATTTCCACCCACATCAAACCCGCCGCATGGCGCCAAAGATCACTTCTCCACCGGCGGTTTTCTTGTCTTTGTTGTTTTATTTACACATTTACGGATGAAATGCTTTACATACCAGAGAGACAGATGCACTGTCTGAAGTGCTAATAATACTCCGACCGGAGACACTCGGAGACCTTTCCCTCCTCGGCAAATATGGACTGCTGGCAAGTTGGATCCTTTTCACCGCGACGACACATGGACCCGACCTGAGCACCGACCATGTGTACGTCGAGCGGAATATGTCCTCTTCACATGTAAATGTGCAAATCCGCCTTGTGTCAGTCCCTCCAGGGCCGCCCCGCCAGACGCAACCTACGGTCTACGGCTGTCCAAAACAGCGTCTGTCCCGGAGGAGGGTGGGGCGGAAAACCAGGACTGGATTCGAGCGCCGTCCCGGCCTACGCGGACGGATCCACGGTGACGTTCAAGATCGGAGTGGAAGCAGGCGCGCGCACAGAAACACGAACATGTGTTTGTTACGGAGTACGAAAGAAGTCCAAAAATGTAGCGATGCAAAATTTAACTTTATTTTATATTTAAAAAGGTGTGAAAATAAAGTCTGAACCTTAAAATGACTCGCCGTGTTTATCCAGATGTTTCCGTCACTACACCAGATTTATTCACTGATTTGAGTCATGTTGTCTGACGTCATAGAAACGGCGCCCTGCTGAAGTTGGGGGAAAGTGAAAGTTTTGACTATTGACGGCCGTTTCGTAGTTTATAAGTCGGAGGGAATTTGCAAGTGAAATGTCTGCTGTCGTTTTTTAAAAGCAGAATTGACCTCATCCTTCCTCCCTTTCTTTCTTTGTTGATTTAGTTCGTTAGTTGGTTAGTTGGTTACCTCATTCCTTTATTCTGCTCCTCCTCTCCGACGCTGACAAGTGCTGCACCTCTGCTGCTCCATTTAACATCGCTGCATGTGGTGGCTGGAACTTTGAACTTGGAGATATTTAGTTATAACAAACTACACCAGGAGACGAGGAGATCATTTATAACGATAAATAATGTAATCCAAAACGCAGAATCTTAAAGCGTGTTGATACAAATGACCCCCAAAGACCCCCAATCCAAGTCTCGAGTCAGTGCTGCTGAATGTTGAAGTCTTTACGTTCCGTGACGTCTAAGGTTTTGACGCGTGTGACTGGAGTCCACGTTGAGTCTGAATCACAGCTTTGCCTCCTCATAGATCTGATTTATTTTGTTCTTTGTTGATTTCTTGGAGCTCCAGGCCTTGGTCTTATTCGTACCCAGTCTCTTTGCAGTTGCTGCGAGGACAGAACATGGCAGCTGTCACTGCTGGATGGAACTGAACAAGGAGCACAAGTTGTTTTTTGTTGTAGTTGGTGAGCCCGTGTTGATCACTCTGTGGGGTGGATGTGTCCGTGCGTGGCCTCCAGGGCAGGGCTGAGATCACACCGGTGTCACATGGAGGTCACCTACAGCCTGGATGTAAAATGAAAAGGCAAGATTGGATGATTGGTGATCTGACTCTTTGGACTTGAGCACGATGGCCTGCAAAGTTAACGTTGAAACAGAAAGGAAACAAAATGTCTGCAAAATTGTTGTTAAAGCAATCAAACTGTGAACATTTGCAGACTGCTCATTAATATGTGGACCTGATATAATCGGACTACTGGATGGATGGAGGACCAAATATGACATCATGACCGTTCACTGACTGTAGAACACAACATGGAAGAATATAAATATGACAGTGGTGATAACAGGACTGACCAAACATACATACTGAGCACCAGGGACAGATTAAAAGTACAATTTAAAAATATTATTGGATTGTATTTTACAGTTATATCCAAAGTTTACATCCAAAGACAGAAAAATGATCAAAAATTATGTTTCTGTGGATAAAATAATTTCAGAAATTATATAATAGAATATACATAACATAACGTATCATATCATATCGTAACGTATCATAACGTATCATATCATATCATATCATATCATATCATATCATATCATATCATATATCATATCATATCATATCATATCATATCATATCATATATCATATCATATCATATCATATCATATCATATCATATGATAACATAACATATCATATCATAACTTATCGTATCGTATTGTAACGTATCGTATCATATTGTAACGTATCATATCATATCATATCATAACTTATCGTATCGTATCGTAACGTAGCGTATCGTATCGTATCGTAACGTAGCGTAGCGTATCGTATCGTATCGTATCGTATCGTAACATAACATAACATAACATATCATATCATATCATATCACAACACAACACAACACAAAACACAACATAACATAACATTATATTATATTATCCAATAAAATACTGTGACACAAAGATACAAAATTATGCCTTAGAAAAACACATACCTCCAAAAAGATGACAATTAAATCATAAATGTTTTTGGTAAACTAGCATTTTGAATGAAAAACTTTAGTGCATGTCCACATAACACTTCAGTCCAAAGGGTTTCACATACAGGCAACAACAATAAAAATATGTAACGTTATAGCATAAATGTTCTACTGAATATCTGTAGTACTCTTATTCTATATGTAACATATATGTAAATTACAAATCAAGACATTTCAGAAATAATTTATTTAGAATATTAATGAATTTATATCTTAATACCTGTTTAATTGACAGGATATAGCTGTTTATTGGTAAACCGTCTTATCGGTGTATTACCGCCCCCTGTTGGATTATGGAGTTCCATTTTCTACTGTACATACAGTATATATACAGTTTATATACATATATATGTTCCAAACAAACAGAAAGCGTAAACATTAAACAAAAACACACATTTCGCCAAGCTGCATCTCCCTGTATGTGGGAAAGAAGCGGAGTCCGGATGAAACTCCCCCAGATAAGACATCTAAACAGATAACTTACACGGACACTATGACGTCAGCGCCACCTTACGTCATTAAAGTGCGACTGTTTTCAGGCACAATCCGTCCCCGATGGAAGGACACTGATTGCGGCTGTACTGAAGTAGAAATCGTGTCAGGTTCGTTCACCTTCATCATCGTATGGAACTTTTCTGATCCGTCTTTGAGGGAGGAGCTCCGTGGAGTGACTTTGACCTGCTGTCTGTGCTCACGGCGCATTTTGACAACCGGAAGTATCAGAGGGAAGAAGAAAAACGAGACAGGGGAAGAGGAAGCAGCGACATTCTGACACACCTCCAGCTTCAACAAGAACATCTTCACCGTTATGTAAGTGAGCCGGTATTTACTTTGTGTATACTGGATATTTTTTCTTGATTTAGTCGCTTGTTGATGATGCTAACCGGGGCCATGTGACTCAAAGTCTTGGTCAGTGCTTCAGGTCCAAACCCAGGACCAGGAACACATAGGGGCCATGATTGACACCAGGCTTGCCTCCCCCAATGAAAAGGTCCCTTGTAAGCAAAAATAATTGTATGCCGTAAATGAAAAAAGTATAATAAGGAATAGACACAACAGGTACAGCTATATTTGACCAAATAGATAAAGTAGTGCTAAATAACATATACTAACATAACAATAACTGTGTAATTAAAAAGTGTATTACAGTAGGCTATGTATAAATAACTGAAAAAAAGACCAATTTATTGTCTGAAACCTTTTTGGAGCCGTACAGTGACTTTTTGTGCCGTTTGACTTGAAAAGTAAAGTCTGTGAAACAGATTG
Organism: Brotula barbata; assembly: GCA_900303265.1. NCBI lineage: Eukaryota > Metazoa > Chordata > Actinopteri > Ophidiiformes > Ophidiidae > Brotula > Brotula barbata. The sequence continues at coordinate 11,278 of OMNV01009344.1, read as the reverse complement.
TGATGTCATCTTTAACCCAACTTTACCATCGGGCTTAATTTGCCCCATAAAATTATCCAATCATTAACTGGGCTACGTTCTCCCATGTATGCTGGGCGTGGCCTGAACGCAGATCTCAGAGGAGTCTCTCTACAGTGGGTTTTGTTTTAGCTAAGGTGAATGAATGAAGTAGTGAGGACAGACGATGTAGAGACGCCGAGGTGAGCAGACAGGCCTGTTTTTTTTGGGCGGTTTCCATTTTCTGCTGGCCTGTCTCCAGCTGGGACCGTGCTTAGTCCACACTCTGCCGGGTGTTTGATATGTCCTTACACACTGCCAGCAGAGGGTTGATTTCACCATCATTTCTTATCAGGCTCCCTGCGTGGAACTCACACTGCAGAGGTTTGACAGGTTTTACAAAGTCTGCAAAAGCCAGCAAACCGGTTCAGCAGCATTGGTTAAACACCCCGCAGAGCTAAAAAAATTGAAACGGTACAAAGAACCAAACAATAATATTAAATCTGACCAAGCTGAAGTTCATTTGTGCCAGTGTTCAGGGCTTCTTTATCCTTTTCTTCATGAATCTGCTCCGTAGAGAGGAGCTCTCACTGTCCTTTCGGTCTACACGGCTCTCTGAGTGCCATCTGTCTGTTGACCCAAACTCTTTCTACCACATTTAGATTTCTTTTGCAGTCATGGGTGCGTCACAGACCTGAGCAGAGAGGATGACGTCGGAGGCCGCCGTCTCCACGCCGACTGCCATAAGCAGCAGCAGCAGCAGCTCAGCTCAGAGGGATTACTACTGGGTTCGCTCCTTCGTGGCTGGAGGTAGGAGCTTTATTACTCAGGGCAAACATACGGTTCATTATCAATACGATGAAAATCTTTCAGGTAATCTGATGCACAGTCAGTGGTCTTCAGAGGTCCAAGCATTTCTACAAGTCCTCTAAGCCCCTCCGAATGAGTTTTAAGACCTGTGGTTCACTGAGAAGAGCTGCATCTGTGGCACATTTTACAACTTTACATTACATTACAAGATGATCCCAGGTCCTGGATCATTACGGCGGATGTCATGTTGCATCAACGTGCATCGTTTTTTTTTTTTATGTAACCTGCATTGTCATTGGATCCCAGGAAAGGAGTCGTTCCACTTTTAGAGCCCATCCTTCTCTTCGCAGCATGGACGATCTTCATCCGTTTATGAAATAACTACAAACATTTTTTGTGTAGGTTGTCAAGGTGCAGATACACATTTACAGCTCGTCACAACTAAAGCCTGAGTCTCACAGTGTTTGACTTTGAAATATGAGATGTGTCTTTTATCTTGTCCCACGGTGCCTCTGACATCTATAGTGACACTGAGAGATCCTCTCTCTGATCCTGGGTTGGGATTGTCTGTGTCTTTATAATGGATGGTAAATGGTAAATGGACTGCATTTATAAAGCTTTTATCCAAAGCGCTGTACAATGTTTGCCTCTCATTCACCCATTCATTCACCCATTCATTCACCCATTCATTCATACACACATTCATTCACACATTCACACACTGACAGCCAAGGTAACCATGCAAGGCCCACTTGCTTGTAGGGAGCAATTCAGGGTTTAGGGTCTTGCTCAGGGACCTTCGATATGGACGGGCGGGGATCGAACCAGCAACCCTTCGACCACCCTACCACCTAAGACACGCCGCCCCTATATTATATATTTTATATATCATAAAGTTCCAGTCCAGTGTTTGCACCACATTGACTCATTTTGCTCCCTAACATTACAGTAATAATGAAGACGTCCATGCCGTGTTTGCATCATTGTGTTCAGGTGTAGCCGGATGTTGCGCCAAGACTACCATCGCTCCCCTGGACCGAGTCAAGATTTTGCTTCAAGCCCAGAACCCACACTACAAACATCTGGGTACGCATCAGCAGCAGAACCAGACAGGCGCCCAGCCTTCACTGCGTAGAGGATCACTGATGTAGATTTTCCTTTGCAGGAGTGTTCGCCACTCTTAAAGCTGTGCCAAAGAAAGAGGGCTACCTCGGTCTGTACAAGGGCAACGGGGCGATGATGGTCAGGATATTTCCCTACGGAGCCATCCAGTTCATGGCCTTTGACAATTATAAAAAGGTACAAGTCAAACTTTGATAATCCCCTCTCTTTATAAACATCTATTCTTCTGTTAAAACAGCAAGAGAACCACAACATTCATCAATGATAATCCGTCTTTTGCTGTGTGTTTTTGTCGCAGTTGCAGGTCGGCGTGATGATTGTGCAATATTGCAATGATAATTTATTGATGGAGTGAAACTCTTGACCTTTGTTTCTTCTGATAACAGTCTGTTTCTCTTTACAGCTGCTCAGTAAACAGCTCGGGATCTCTGGACACATCCACCGCCTCATGGCAGGCTCTATGGCAGGTAATCCTGTCACTTTATAACGCGTCTTCAGCAGCACAAACGTCTACATGAAACACACTATTAT
>OMNV01009343.1:7073-35867 GCA_900303265.1 Brotula barbata | reverse complement strand
CCATGCTCAGTTTGGACAGTTTGCACATCAAGGCGATCTGCGTGGGGAAGATGGACGGACCTGATAAGAACTCAACACAAATCTAAAGCTTTCAGTGTGAGTCTATAAAGTGATACTTTACAAAATGTCCATCCATCCATCCATCCGTCCGTCCGTCCGTCCGTCCATCCATCCATCCATCCATCCATCCATCCATCCATCTGTCCATCCATCTGTCCATCCATCCATCCATCCATCCATCCATCCATCCATCTGTCCATCTATCAGGGATCCATAAGGGTCCACTCAGAGGCCTGTGGATCTGGTCTGTGAAAACTAAGAATAATCCCAGGGATCCATGTTTGAAATCAGATCAGTACGAGTCCATAACCTGCTGGATTAGAGGCTCAAAGTGTTTACCCCAGAGTCAGAGTGGGAGTTCCATCCGGTGTCGTCCGTGGGTAGGTTGTTGTACATGATGTGTAATACGATTTCCTTGGAGATGACAGCCATGGCTCTCAGGATGAACGACACAAACAGATTAATGTGGATGTAGTTCCTGGTACAGTGCAGCTTCCTGGTAAACAAATACAGGAACAATCATTGATCCCCGAACAAACATTACTGTGAGAATACAGCCTGATGTTACAGCCATGACAAATAATCACGCAAATAATCCATGCAAACACATGGAAATGACTGCGGAATAACGCCGAAGGTCATCCATCATGTCCGAAGCTTCATCATCTCCATCCTGGGAAAGCACGAATGAGCGGAATTTAATGAGTGTTTGTCCGACGCCTCATTGATTATCCATCAGAATGGTGGATAGACGCTTTGGTGTTTAGTCTCCATCAGTGAGGTAAGTGTCTGTTTAGATTAAAGATCAGCTGTTCAAAGACTTCCAGTCCAAAATCTAATTATGTACACACTGTTGTGACGAAAACAAATAAAAAAATACACAGTTTACACATATTTTACCTCCTTACACTCCAATAAATGGTTTGGTAATTGAGCCCACTTTAAGGCAAACACGTCATGATTATCTAAAGGATTTTGAATAAATGTAATGGACCTTTTAGTAACTTATACCGCACAGAAAAAGTATAATAAATCTTGTAATTTCTAGGAATGCTCTGATTCAAACATCCATTGCAACATATTTTTCAGAGCTACGATTTCTTCAGCTTCACTTGTTTACACAATAATGTCGATAGTAAATCCATTTTTATCATTTTGGATGAGTTTGGAGAAGTTTGAGACATCAAAGGATGAACAAAGAACAGCTACAGTATGTTTACTAAACGCCTCATAAAATCTGAACACTGAACCCGAAAAAGAAACAGAAAAAGTGAAAACTCATCTTTGGAAGCGTTGTGCTTCTCATGAGAGTTTGAAACGTCAAACTTTATGAGGACTTTGTGTAGCTGTGAGTAAAGTGCCCCCTTTTTGTGCACATGACGGTGAATACATGAGCTCAGACTCTGACCTCAGAACGCCCATAAGGAGAGTTGCCAGTGTGAGCGAGGAGAGTGTCAGGGAGTAGCCGATGACAGAGACCACCCTGAGAGCTGTCTGCCGATGCATCTCTTCGTCCTGGAAACACACATACACACACACACACGAAGCTGGATTGGGACTAACACACCCCCTCGGCTCCTTCTGCTCATTGGACAGACAGCTGCACTCGTGTCCTCCCTGCTCACCTTGTCTTTAAAGTGGAACTTCAGCTCCTCCTGACATTCCGACTGGTCCCTCCACACCTCTGAGGAATTCTCCCTCTGCCTCCAGCTCCCATTTTCCAGGCACTCTCTGTGTGCCCTCCTGGAGTCGTCTGCAAGGAGGGGAAAGACACCAGATTTAACCCCTTCATTACAGGCAAACCATGAGTTTCCAACAAACCTAGAGTCTGTATGTTACATAAAGTCTGCCTCTACCTCTAAAGATGGAGGAAAACCTCACTCCCACCAGCTGACACAGAAGAAAACAAATCTATTTCAGTCCCCTTATTTCAGTCTGTGGTTTTTATGACATGGTTAGAGACAAATACTACAAAAATATGCTGCAACAAGTAAACATCTGACTGCCCAGAGTGTATAGACGTAGATTGGTCTTAGTCTGTCTTAAATCTAATACACATACAGTAAAGTTCAGAAAGTATTCAGAACATTCATGTACTTCACATTTTATGTTATGTTAATTAAATATAAATACTTCAGTAGATTCATGTCATTCTATGTGTCTGGTGATGACAAAGATGAACTGTAACCATATTAGAGTGAGGCCGTAACATGGATGCGATGATTGCATGAATTCCGCACCAGTGTCAGGCTGCTGCGTCGCATTTGAAGCGTGTCTGTGTGATTTGTCCTACAGTTTAAGACCGGATCCTGTGACCGGTGAGACGCAGCCTGAGTGTGCCATGTGATTCACGGAGTCACTGCTTGACGTGGGTGGAAGACAAACACAATGACAGCAACACAATAGATAAGTCAAGTCAATTAGTGAGGACATTACTCTCTGTGATCCACGGTAAGTAGGATGGACAGGGGACAGACACGCTCCCAGGGGGTGCATGGGGCCAACACACAAACATGTCAAAGGTTCCATTACAGTAGAGACCTGCAATACAGCAACAAAACGTCATGTTTTCACAAAGATAACAACAACGAGGAGTATTTGGATCTGATGATAATTTGTCAGGGAGCTCACCGGGTTTTGCGCTCATTTGGAGGGTTTTGGTGCAGTTTGTCCGATATTCGGTCCGTTGAGCTATGGTGCTTTCGAGCACGGAGCCTGAGATCTGTCGGAACAACATGAGTTCACAAACACAGAGAGGAGACCGTTTCACACACCTTCAATAAGGACATTACTCCTCTTCGTGTCTTTTTTTCTTGAATGCTCCATGCACCTCAAACAAACTTAGAATCTTGAAGTACTTCAAAGTAGGGAACTGCGTACAGTGCATTTTTACATACAGATCACATGGTGATTACACTAACTTTAGACATTTAATTATTACCAGACATACTCAAATAAAGTAACCAAGTAAAAAAAAAAACCTCATCACAGTATTTAATATGTACTTTAGTGGAGTGTTTATATATTTTGCGTCTCTGCTTTATTCGTCATTTGAAATCGTTTCTGCGTTTGGTCACCACTGCTGCCCTGAGGATGTGCAGCCTGTGACTGAAGTATTGTGAAGTGGTTGTTGCAGTATTTGTGTGTACCCACATGGTGGAGGTATTTTACAAGGAGGGAGTGTGTGAGAAACATGTAATCTAATCCGTCCAGTAACTCCGATCGTCCGTTCAGATTGTTTCATTGCTTTCAGACGTGTTTAACGCTCCCGTTGTGATGCGTCCTTCCTTCCTGTTTAAGTCACGTTTATCTGCATATCACAGGAAGAGTTGGACAAAGAACGATGTTGATGCTCACAGCACCAAGGTCCAGAGGTTGAATCCTGGGCCTGTCTCCGTTGTCTTTTCTCTGTCCTCTCCATTTTTTTTTTAGGTTATTTCTCTGGCCACTGCTACTCATACAGATGGTGGATTCAAAGCAGTTTTCAATGTTTGACAATATGGTAATGAAGCCATTTTTGTGCTTAGCGTGCTAACTCTGCGACACAGACCTGAGGCCAACAGTGGAAAACAGACGGATGTATGACGATTACTGATTGATGGATGAACGGATAGCCCATCCCAACCCATCCCATCACAAATTCTCTGTTAAGACCAAGAAACCTCCCTGAGGGCCTCAGCGTATTGTTTATGGGAGAGGAGGAAGAAACTTTAGGCCTTTGAGTGGCGTTCACCATCATTGGATGCGACCACACATCAGAGGCGACACAAGGACAACTTGTACGACAACTTGTCCTAAAGCAGTTTTTCAGTGTTCCTATCCAACGTGTCAGCATCCATCCAGCAGGCAGCCATGCTGTCTGTCTGGAAGAAGCATCAGTATGTCACTGCCTGATTGATAAATTGACAGTTAGATGCAGCTGCAGCCAATCCGCTCTTAGACTATCCACATTATTTATTGTAATTTATTATTTATTGTAAAGATTAATCTGTATTCTAGAATAAAGAGAATTTCAAGGGAAATTAAATGCTACATCTTTATGTTTAATGTTTGATATACAATTCAACAAATTTTCATGGTTCTGTGATAAATCAATCAAAGGTTGTGAAGCATTACATGGGACAATAGAAGATGGGGAAATCTACATTTTAGGAATAGATTCTTGAAAATTGTGCATGCAGAACATAGGAGGTATTTTCTGCCAATTCTACATTGTACACTCATCTATTAAAAGGCCCAAATATTAAATTTGTCCCAAAGTCTCCGGCCTGTTTGCCTTGAAATGGAAGCAACAACCAATTTATTCCTCAGTGAATAAGGGCTTATTGAATGTTTTAGTTTGTCCTTGTATAAACCTTCTAATCAGTGCTGTTCATCAAGTTTCATCTTCCTTTTGATTTAGCCGATAGATGGATCCCGTTATGGATTTCTTTGAGCTTCCCTGAACTTCCTGTCCTATGTATTTAATTGAGCATCCATCAATGATGAAGCAGACAAATTGCAGCGACAACCACGTCTCGGTCCTCTGTCTTCATTTCCTGCTCTTACTCATTGGTTGGGGTGAGGTTCTCCAGGGGTGGCGGTCCTTCCTCTCTTTCCCACGTGCATAAAGTGAATCCTGCTGCTTCTCTTCGTCCTCTGCTGGATTTAAAAATTCACTTATAATTCAGATTATTTATCCGCTGACTACTCCATCATCTGCTGTCATTTTTCACAAAAAGAACCCCGTCACCATGATTGAGAGGCGAACACAGCTGTCATTGGTCTGCTTTGTCCATCAGCCTCAGGGCTGAGGACAGTTGGACAGTGGGACAGTGGGACAGTAGGTTTCTATATGTCTCTGGAGAACATCCCCAATCTTCACACCTCACTGACAGAACAGCTGAACTCTTCTCTCTCTCTCTGTGTCTGTTCGGCCGCCCGTTGGCTCAGCCACCGCCTGGGCCACGGAGATTTCTCACACACGTCCACCGATGGTGGACGTTCCGGTTCACGGCTGCTCGGCTTCTTGATGTGACGCTGACATCAAGAATGGAGGACAGAGACGGCAGCTTGTCTCCCTCTCTTCTCTATTGTATCTGTCTGATCTGTTTTCAGTTCCACGTACATCTTGCACGGCCTCGGCTTCTCTGAGAATTCATCGGATTATATTATCTTATATATATTATATCATTTATTATCTGGGAGCTGCCGTGACGTAAATACTGTGGACTTCATTTTTTTTGTGTTGTTGTTTCTTTCCTCCTCCCTCCCTCGTTCATGATATCAAAGCAGATAATCCGTGTTCTTTAAGCAAACTGCTCAGGATCATTTTACAACCATAAAATAGGATTACATGCAAATACAAACAAACACAGTTACTTTATTCTATCATTTGGATATTGTACTGTATTCTAGCATAGCATAGTATTGTACAATATTTTACAATATATGCAAGCCCAGACAATACTATAGTAAAATAAACTAAACTACCATACTTTACTGCTTTATACTAGGCTAGATATTTTCTAATATCATTTAATAATTACACTATATTATAAAACACAATGTTATATTATACCATGCTATACTAAATAATTCAAGACTACAGTACACTATAACTAATTTTACTATACTTAATCATTTCCCTACTTAGACAGAGCACCGCAAACTAAGTGTCACACATGACAAAAAGACTTTGAATCAAATCTGAATCTATATTTTGTTCTTTTGTATTCTACTAATATTGCATTCTATTAATATTGCAGTGCATTCCAGTATATATATATATACTACTAGAATTTCTCTATGCAAGCGACACAAAGAGAGGAATGCATTCTATTCTATTCTTTTTTAATCTATTTTAAGGCCATCATTTCAGATCTGTAATACGTATCTAAACACACGATTGCAACATGAATCCCTCACTGTGGAGGCTTTCGCGTGTCACCATAAATGAATGAGTTATTAAAAGGCTTACCTGGTGGTTAAAGACTAACAAGAGGAGGAACAGCACCAGTGTGGGCAGAGTCCTCTTGTGCCAGGCTGGCAGCAGCGTTGGCATGGTGCTTTGTGTTTACATTGAAAGCAGTTCTCAGCTGGTCCGTCGCCTCATACCACAGCCCTGGAACCCCCTGGCCCTTGACTCATCCTCACTGTACCTCCGCACTTCCACGTCAGCTGTGCAGATCTGCGTGGCTCAGTCAGGTGGAGGTGACTTGGAACTGGATTCTTACTCAGGTAGCCTCAGAGAGATTTCACCTGTATGTGGGGTTGAAAAGTTCCGATCGTCCGATGGTTGCTGTTGTTCCTTGTAATCCCTTAGAATCTTCTTGACCTCTTCAAGAGTTTGTTTTGCTTGGTATTTTCCAATAATCCCTCCTAGACTTTGAAATCCTTACTTTTACCTTTCCTTGAGTTGTCACCTTCAAATACTTTTGAGCTCCTAAAAATAAGATTCATCTGAAGGTTTTGCTCGTTGGTTCCTCGTTCTTTGCCCATGAAGACCTCAAGCTCTAAAGGAGGTGTGTGTGTGTGTGTGTGTGTGTGTACTCCCCATAGACATATTACAGCTGAGAGCGCCTGTGGATCCTCACCAACAGATTGCCTCTCCCACCCTGTCCTCCCCTAACCAATCAAGATAAGGCACAGGGAGCGGACTAACTTTATTGTGGAGGAAAACTAATCACACAGGTCCGCCTCACTTTAATGTATAAATCACCTTTGTTCGCACACGCACACACACAAATGCAAACACATCCATTAATGTGTACATGCAGGTACGTAACACGTTTTGAAACAGAAAACACAGCAGGGCTCAGTAGCTCCGTATGTGTGTAAGAGACTCGTTTATGGTTACTGGGCATCATTCAGATTTTCTGACACTAATGGGGTTCTAATGTAAACTAATAGCACTAGAGCCAAACATAGGGAGCCAAATGGGACAGCGCAGAACTACTGTATGTCTCAGCATGTTTCCTGTTAAACTCTTCACTTGTTACAAAGTGGCATCAGCATGAATGAAACCTTCGCTGTCCTGTATGTGTTTGTGATTCTGAGCAAACTGACATCACAAATGATAAATTAACTGAATAACTCTGCAGATTAAAGGAGAATATCATGTTCAGAAAAAGGCATGAAGAGAGGTAAAGAATGACATCGTCGACAAACGTGTCGTGCCAAAATTGGACTCCTGAGCATTTTGACTCCCTCTCTTGTCTCACAATTCCATAGTTTCCATATCTTTAGTTTATATTTTTTTTTCACCTGAGGTAGCTGTTTATTCTTAAACTTTCCCCGCACCACTAACACCACAACGACATCAAAGATGTTATAACCTTGATTTGTTTGGGAATGTCAAAGGATGACGTCATTTTGAATTGAATTAGGGGAATGGGTGTTCATCAGCAAGACTAAATAAGTTACACTGAATTTCTTGCACAACCAGCACTACTACTACCACTACTACTACTGCTACTACTACTACTACTACTACTACTACTACCACTACTACTACTACTACTACTACAACTACTACTACTACTACTACTACTACTACTACTACTACTACTACTACTACTACTGCTACTACTACTACCACTACTACTACTACTACCACTACTACTACTACTACTACTACTACTACTACTACAACTACTACTACTACTACTACTACTACTACTACTACTACTACTACTACAACTACTACTACTGCTACTACTACTACTACTACTACAACTACTACTACTACTACTACTACTACTACTGCTAATACTACTACTACCAACTTTGCTATTTTTTGGTTCAATGTTTGGTTCGTTGTTTTTCTGTTTGATATTAATTGCGAGATGAAAAAATGCTAAACCAAGGAAGATCACTTTTAATCATTCCAAAGCTAAACAATTACTGCTGTAATGCGTTTCAATTGTAGTAGTTGTAGTTCAGTGTCCACATTCATCAATGCAGAAACACTTTTTTTTATTTTTGTAGCCCGGATAAAGTGCCAAAGTGTTGTTTCAACCTTGCGCTGCAGCATCCTCTTTTAGTATTCATCATTTAAAGTCTATTGAGAAGACAACAGCAGCCACTGTTCAATATATTAACTCTATAATGGATTCGGACGCACGTTGATGTAAGTATAAGAAGACAAAAGCAGAGTGCAATAAACAGAGGCAGCTGAAATGAGAGCCAACGGAGAGCTTTTATCTGTTTAGAGGTGAAGTGGCAGCTTCAGCAATGCATCATGGGGAATTGTCATTGTGTTTTTATTACAGTCATATAGCTTTCAGATGCACCAGAGATATGGATGTGACAGAATCCATAGTAGAGACCATACATGGGACATTATTATGTTTCAGGACAGCATTATTTGAGGCTGTGACATATGGGGGACCTGATGAAAATGTTATTATTTCAGCCTCCGTAAGCATGACCATATACAGCTGTGACAGCTGTGCCTGCACTGTGCGCATCACCAATGCACACTGAGGTTCAGGGCGGATATATGGTCTATAGATCAGATATATTTAAGGTTTGGAAAGATTTCAATGGCACAATGGTGCTTTGATTGGGACATGGCCTCAGGGTTGTGGGTATTGGAGGGATCGTAATCAAATTGTCACTTTAACCGGGGCCGATGAAGAGGAGGCTGAAGAGGCTCTCCAAGAGGTAATGTGAACACTCAAGAGGGGCCATTTGAAACCTCTGTAATGTTTTTACTGGTTTACAACAGCAGGTCTCAAACCGTCTGAAGCAGGCATCACCACAGAGCAAATCCAAACATCAGAGTTGCAACTTGGCAACAAGTGAGTACTATGAGTACCAAACATTAACTAGGCAGCTCTTCAACACAAACAATTGACGACACAAACTGCTATAATTTATTTGTCAATAATTTGTATCAATTCCCTAATTTAAATTGTTTTGATTATATTTAAAGATGAACTGGTGCACCACAAAGGGTACATGGACCAGAGTTTGAGAACCCCAAGATTCACAGTAGATTAATTTGCCTGAGTTTTGCAACGCTTTAGTGAATGATGTCGTGATTTATTGCACATCGGAAATCAGGACCGCGAAACCATGGAAACGTCAGACTGGAATGAATGAACCAAGCGTTGAATGCTGGTGATTGCCGCCCAAATCAGGGCACGTAAAGGTTTAAATCCTTGTTCTCCCATTCCGCGTGTCACCTTATGAGTGATGAAGAACACGAATCTCTCGTAAAAACAAAAAGGAGTCGCCGCGGTTTGAACTCTTCGTGCTACAACATGATGTGAGGGTTTACACGTGGAGCTGTATAATGCAAAAAGTATGTGTCTCAAACCGCAGCAGGTGGATTGACTTCAGACGATATAAATTGTACACAGCTGCATACATGTGCTGTGTTATCCAGCATTTGGACTACTGCAGAAGCACATATGGCAAATCTATTGCTACAGCATTGTTTCACATTAAACAATGCATCCAAGTTCAATTCTCAAGTGTTTTCCCATGACCCCGGGGTAAAGATATATGCACTAAACTCACCAGAGACAAACATGAGCCAGACAAATGAACAAAGCTGAAGGCCCGCAGTCCTCACCGAACCTCCACTTTCCTTTTATGTCTTTTATTTTCAGAAAGGAGCTGAGAGCCGACTGATTTTCCACATACGATAAAGCACTTTTTCTCCAACAACTTGGAAGTCGTCGCTGTGCTCCTGGAGGAATTTTGACAGGCTGGGAAGATCTAACACTGTCCCAGGTTTTTTTTACTGTTTTACCTTAATGTATAAAATGATTATTAAAAATATTCCGTAATTTTGTTTCAAGATCTGAAACAATTATGTGTGTGTCATCATGGGCCTTTGTGTATAGATTGTTGATGAACATTCTTTGTTTTTTTTAATTTTAGTTCAAGAGGTGTAAACTCCTGCCCTATATGTAGACCGATACATTCAGGTACATTGTGCCCTGTATATGATGAAATATGCCCCATTTGTCTCTGTATATGTGTATGTATATACGGTATGTGGGTTTGTATATGTGTGTTTGTAAGATGGACATGGTGATTATCTCAGAGTTCAGGAGGTGGAATTCCATTGTGCTTTTTGATAAATGATGTAGAAATGAAAGATGTCAATGATTAAATAAAGGCCCTGGAGGATGATGAGTTATATGTCTCTATGTATGGGAGGAGATTAAATTAAATTCTCAGGTTGTTCAATTGTCTTTTTTATATATATATATATATATATATTATGAATGTATAATACAGATGCATTCCAGGAGTCACTTACGTGCACTCTGTACACTGTATGTTCTTACACCTACCTCATCTCTTTCTAGTGATTTACTACAATTTCCTTGAATGGTTATCAACAACGGCCAGAGAAGGGATGAAGATTTGTTGTTTCCAATTATATACAGACTTATGGTCTCATAAATAAAGACGGCTATCTGACGAGTTTATCCACACTTTAAAATTCCACTTATCTGCCAGCTGCATGGCAGGCTGCTGTGTTGAGGTCAATGTGGATGAGATACCGAAATGATAAAGTACCCCTGTGTTATTGTTAAACATTAGCGCCACAAAATTCATCCAAGCAACCCAAGTTACCGAGTTTGAAGATGGATTTACTTTTTGGGGACTCAAATTATATGGAAAAAGGTACTGTATAATTATGTAATCTACATTCCAACTAATAAAAAGTGATCCGCTGTTAGCGCCACATTACGTCCTCATCTCAGCCCACCCAAACAGCTGTAGAGGCAGGGAGTGAATCTAAAGTGAAAGTTGAAAGAGGTCAAGAACATTACCAGGATTGGGTGCATCCTCCCGGTGCACCGCATCATCTCAGCAGGTCTGTCCTCATCAACACGGAGCGTGGAGGCTGCTGGTACGCATATTAGGTAAACACGGCACTCACAATGAGGGGAGGCCCCCACACGGATGCATACAAATGTTTACAGCCTGCTGCGGATGGATTGGAAAGTGTTTAGCAGACAGGACAGGTGCTATGTGGGAAATAAAGTAGGTTGGGGTGCTGGTGCGTAAATTGTTTGGGTCTGAGCCGCCTGCAGGCCTGACGTGCAGCGGTGGGGAGTGTTTCAGGTGAAAGGAGCACACACTTCTTGGTACGGTACTGTAATTTACTCACCAGGCCACGAGTAAACAAGGAGATAACCTCATCGGCAGGATGGGTTTCTGAATACGCTGATGTCATCACTGCAGCATACTTATAGTGCATATCAGTTTTTATAAGTATTAGTGTATGGCCTGCCATGAGTCATTATTCTATTCTAGTCTAGGACATTCTGGTATAGAATAGACTAGACTCTACTCTGTTACACTACTCTATATATATACTGTATATACATACAGTACATATACTGTAATCACTATGGTTTGCTATACTATACCATACCATTACACTACTCTATTCCACTCTACTTTATTATGCTATTCTGTACTATACTACACTATTCTACTGTACTCTTCTCTACTGTATACTCCAGTACACCACTGTACTGTACGGTGCTATAAAACCAACTCCCATTAAGTATTTCAATAGTTCAGTTCACAGTAATAAGCCCATGCTGTTTCTAATCCAGTTTACTTCTTACACGCAGGTTATTCAGTACTGCAGGACACTAAGAGCCGTACACCTGTATACACCTGTATACACCTGTATAGACCTGTCTACACCTGCTGTGGATGCCACACTCTGCTCATTTGTTTGTACATGTGTATCAACAGTATATGTATGTCCACGTAGCCTCCATGTGTTTACATTCTTGCTGAACCAGAGTGATGGTGGAAAAGCAGAGGTGGACTGGCAGCTTTCAGCCAGAAAAACAAACAGGCTGGGGGGCCGTGGAGCGAGACCGGAGCCCGGGTATTGCTCAGGAACATCCTGTCCGGCAGACTGCCTGGGTCAACAACAGCCACAGCTCCGGGCACTGCATCACTCTGTAACCAAAAAACAACATGAGAACCACATCAAGGCAGAGCCTGACCCCGCGGGCGGAGGCTACGCGCGAGAAGCCAACCGCAGTTTGATTCCTGTGTCAAAGAGAACTGAAAACCGCCGCAGAGAAGCATGGCATGTTTTTCATTATAGCTCCCACGGCAGATCGAGGATGGCAGAGTATAAAAGTCTTTTCATGAAAATACCACATAGGAGATGTTTAACAATCAATCAAAAGAACTACTTTATGATTTAGGGATCCAAGACTAAACTTATGATGTGATGAGGAACAGAGATGAGCATTTTGTGACAGTTTGGTATCTCTCCGTCTTATGTAGATTACATGACATATTAAGAAATATTTTTGATAAGATTTGTTGGAAGCGAGAGACATCACAGCTTTGTGCCAATCTCGATGGAGGAATTTAGATTTCTTGATATTGTGGTAAAGGGAGTTTTCCAGTAGTTTTGTCACTCCACAGTAGCCTGTTAGTATTGACTGGTTGTGATAAAACTTTACAAACTTCCGTTCAGAAAGTCCCAGTATTTGTCATAGTTTAAGGCAGTGTCTTGTTTTCATTCATTCCTTACGTCTACAGCCACATATCCTTTTCTGGTCCGGGGTGCGGTCTATCTATCAGTGGTCACTGGGTGAGAGGTAGGGTTAACCCAGGACAGTCCGTGTGTCACAGACAAAACTATCACAGTCCCATTCACACCTATGGTCAAGGTATCAGTGCCCTTCTAGTCATAGATACGCTTATTCACACATAGGGCACAGAGGGCATAAAAACACATGCGCTATAATTAAATCTGAGGTCAGATTGGTCATTGAGCAGCTGCTGTATGTTAGCACAGAAAATGTGAGGAATGTGAGACTGCATCCATGCCGTCAGAGGCCTCTTTGATTTGGTCGCGTGGACTGCAGTGATTTCGTGTAGGTGCTGAGTTTCAGTTTCAGTGTTGCGGAGGAATGAGCTGATGGAGATGGATGACTAAGCAAACAGAAACATCCCTGACCCGGGTAGCCATGACACCACATTTCCAGGTCTGAATCATTAGTAACGCATTAGGTAAACACCAGCTCATAATGACATCAGGAGGAACAAGGAAGATAGAAATATTCATCCCAGATTGGCCTGCTGCCACACTTGGGTGTCAGAGAGTAGTTTTACCTTTGGAGGTTTGTTTTGCTGCCCATCCTGCTGAGATTGTGATCAAGCTCTGGTGTTGGGATGTAATTATGGCCATCGGGGGGGTTAACAGGGCTGTGACACAGGACTCAACCCTCTAATTCCCTTTCAGCTGTACTACATGTCCTTGGGCTTGAATGAAATAAAATAAGAGCTCCGTCCCGGCTCATTTGGCACCATTTTCATGTCCTGTGTCCCTCCATGATTCCAGATCCTTTCCGTTATCGTGAGAGTCTTTCTGATCTTTTCTTAAATACTCTGACACCTATTCTACAAAGACTTGTCACCGCTAAAGGAGGCTACTCCACGGACAAACCTGACAAAGCCACATGACCTGACAGAGGCTGACAAACGTGGCGCATCTCGATTGGTCACGTCAGCAACTGGACCAGACTGAAGCTAAGATGTATTTACAGTCATATTTGTATACGTTGTTTTTATGTGATTATCATCATCATGCAAAGCAAAAAACTATTAAGTGCAGATAAATGTACATTTCAGCCACATTATCCTTCACAGGTGGTAACATTAGTTACCTAGTGTTAACGTTTGCTGATTCCACAAGTTTTGCTGGCAGGATTGTAAACATTGTAAACATGTATGAAGGACATTGGCTCGTTCACAGTTAATCTTCTTGTTATGCATCCTTCCATCATCGGTGAAAAGTTATTTGTTGACGCTGTCAAACTACTAACGCTGACTTATAAACACCGACGGAATTTAATCTGTGCTCACGTCTGTATTGATGACATACAGCAGTTGTATGTTGTCCCAGTGGATTGGTTTTGGATGCTGCGATGATCAATACGGACTGATATCGGTGGATTTTCGTGGGAGGCCTGCTGGAGATGGAGAGAAAGATTAGCTGTGTTTCTAGGAAAACAGAGAGGAGGGATTTGTCAGGCCAGAGCTGAAAGATTTATTATCCATTTACATTCTCCCAAACACACAGTGAGCACCACAGTCTAAACACAGGACAAAGACTCCTAAATAACCGCACGGCCTCGCATTTATAACACAACTTTTCCACTATAACTTCTGATCGGCATATTTTCAGCCGTGACTTAATCTAACAGCAATGTAACCACAGAACGATGGTTACGGCGAAAAGCTTTCGCACATTTATTTGGGGTTTTGATCACATTTTTCTCCCTTGAGTCTAAAATGTAACCGCTTGGTATAAACGGAGAAAGAATTTAAAAAAAAAAAAAGGCAATCTGTGGATTTGTACAGAAATTGACTTTGAATTGAATTTTATGGTGACAAATTTGAGGTGTTTCAATTGAGTGTGTATTAAAAGTTGTAGTTTCAGTTTTGTGCTAAGCTTTTGCCTATTAAATGAAGACGTACAGAACAAATGGCACAGAGGATGTTATAGATTTAATACTACTCCTCAACCACTGTTGCAACATTGAACGGCAGGATGAGCTCAGTTGAACAAGAAATACATGGACAGTGATTACTTTTTCACGCCATCTCTGCCCATTGAGTAAAATGCTTGCGGAGTTTGTGGTGAATAAATCGATGTATAGCCTCAAAATAGGTGTGTTACTCTGATTAAACATACTCTTTTCTACTTTTATTACTGTGGGTCTCTGGAGGTTCAATTTTATTTATATAGCGCCAAATCACAACAAAAGTTATCTCGTGGCACTTTACAGGTAGAGCAGATCAAGATCAAACTCTAGAATAATTAAACATGACTATTTGTTTTAGTAGTTAATATTTATCAGAGAGAAATGGAAATGAGTTTTGCTGACACTGTTTACGTAGAAATATAAAAATGACATGTTTAAACAGGTAAGTTTGGAAACCAATGAAGTCAATCATGTCCTTCTGTTGACCCTCAAAGGGCGGCACGCCACCCAAGAAATCATCCAATTATGCCACAGAAGCAGATTTATTCCCTGTTCTCCAGCTTTTCAGATTGGTTTCAGTATTTCTCTTATTTCCTCGGTTAATAAGCTTTCAGCGATTTTAGCCTGGGATTGTTTTGCGCCAACCAGCAGATAACGATCACATAATTAATATTTCAAACGTTTATCTGTTCCTCTTGGCAGCTTGTATACACACACACATTTCAGAGCTCGGAGCCGCACATTTTTTTGGTCAGAACACCAAAACAACTAAAACGTTAGCGGGTAAGACTGCGAACCGAGCGGCCTCGAATCGTCATCACAGAAAGATTGTTTTGTTTTGTTTATCCTACAAGCCAAGATGAGAGATAACAACACTCTTACCGGAGCGTGAGGATGTAAAGCAACACTCGTACACAAGGACACAGTCAAACACACACTTCGCAAACAAGACACAGAGTCCCAAATGATTCGGTGCCACTCCGAGGTCAGGTACGGGTCTGATCCGCACCGTAAACAGCACATGCAAATCCATATCAGATACGCTAATGTGTGTCAGATTAAGTATAGGACATACATGCCTCGATAAATACATCAACCACTGAGTCACTACTGTCTAAGGGTACCGAAACACATTTACATGCTTTGGGTACATTTCCTGTGTGAAATACTCCACGTTTTACTACATTTACAATATTTTGCAACTGTTTGTAACTTTGCATATTCTGATTTTGTCATAATAAGCACAGCAGTGGTCCGTAATCTCCTCTACATTATTTTCCTCCCTTAATTGCTTATTTTCTCCATTTGTGTGTTTTTTATTCTGGACAGCGCCCCCTTTTTACACCCAGTAAGTCTATGAAAAGAGGTTAACGACCAATTCCAGTTGTGAATTTAATGATTAAGAAATTCTAATTCAGTTAAAATGTTATATACATATTGTTTTGTTTTATGGAAATAATTTTTTGTCCAACACATGACAATAGATTCGGGAGCCAATCAATGTTTGCTGCTGTTTCATAGCTGAGCTAACGTGTATCAAGAGTTGACAACATTCCTAGCATGCTAACACCTAGCATTGCCTTTTTGTCATTAGTCTTCAAGAAGTCGTGTTGTTCTAATCGTGTCACGTTTCACATGAATGGAAATGTGCAGTTTCACTCCGAACACGCTGTTGTTAGCACATGTAGCTAGCTAGTTGGTTGGACTCTGCTGCAGCTGTTTATATAGCAGCACGGTTGCTAGGCTAGGAGAGAGTGACAGAAGTGGGACTATTTTTCTCAGTGGAAGTTTGTTATTGGTAATAACATGAATCACATGAATATTATTATTATCCTGGAATAAGCAGCGAAAGGACGATCAGTATCAATAAAGTACAGTATATATGGTAATCAACATAGATTACGCCTGATAATTGAAGACTGCCAAAATGTCCAAAGATGGAAACATTTCAAAAATGGAACAGTGATCGCCCATTTTTTTATGACTGTGAGGACATTATTGGATGTAAAACACATTAGTGGCACCGTCTGTTTAACGTAAGACTTTCTAGTGACAACCATAACCATAAACATAAACATGCAGCTGTAGAACGTATATACAGCGGTGGTGTACACACGGGCCCCTACAGCTGCCTCCATAGTCATGAGTGAACCCATTCCGGCCTCCTCCATCTGCAGGTCTGATGAACTCCAGTGACTGGGAAACGTGTCAGACGTGGTGGCTTTGCTGCCTGGAGTCCGTGGAAGACAGAGAGAGACCAGAGTCTCTGTCAAACAAAGGCAGTGTAATAATCAGCACCTCCAAGCAGGGTGCATCCAGGGTTTAGATGGCGCTGTAAGCACGCGGGGTGCCTGTAATTTGGCTCGCCTTGTTTAATAGGATGGATTTCATTTTATTACCATGGGCAGTCCAGACGTTAAAGCTGCACCAGGCAATTTTTCACATCGATGGCCCCAAATTGAGAACTGCTGAAGAACACCAATAAACTAAAGGTCTTCTTCCTCGTAGCTGAGGGCGGAGAAGGTTTCAGGAGGTCTTTCAATGCAGTTTTGTCACCTAGTTGATCGGTCCTTTAGCTCTGTAACACAAATTTCTTTTTTTTAAACATATTACACACCAATGAAATATTATGTGTGTGTGTGAGTGAGGGTTTGATCAGCATTCATTGTTTGCAATCCATTGGTGTTGCCAGGTCTGATCTGCTGGCCAAGTAGAATGGAGGATGTTTTTTGGGTGGGCCCTTGATGAGATGAAAATATTTTTATGTTGGGGTGCATCATCACAAGTGCATCATCATTTCAGCTTTTGTCAAAACCTTTTGTACAAGATGATGGATAGCGAGAGAAGAAAAGTCATTTTCAAATACTTGTGTTTTTTTCAAACAATTTTTTGACATAAATAGTTTATTTGCCCTTTTTATCATCTCGATGGTCATCTTGCTGTTTTAGATAAACTGAAGATATTTGTAGATTAGCATGCTAACTTGGACTAGGCTAGATTGTGCTATCGCTAATGCTAGCAATCTCCATCTAATGACTGCTCTTTGACGCTCACATCACTTTGGATGTTTTTTTCAAAGGAATGAAAAAATGTCCACGAAAGCGACGCAACTGAGCGACACTACAGGTACTGCTGTTAAGTGGGAACGATTAATGACGTAATCTGGGTTAAAATGTGTCTTAGTTAGAGCGCCGACTATAGAGACAGCTGGAAAAAAGGCAGCTCAATGCAGATGGAGAGAGAGCCAACATGTCTGCTAAGTATCTCCACAATGATGGTTTGCTCTATTTTGTGCATCCACTTCACTTTTCACGTGTGTAAAATTGCATTTCGTGCTCCAATTTTGTGGTATGCGAAAACAGTTTCAAACCATTTTTCCATTCGTTGTATCAATCTGTGTTAACGCTCCTATGATCACGATATTGACCCATCCCCCGGCCCTCAGTTTCCCTTTCGATGCAGTGATCGGCCAAGATTTTTGCCTTGATAGTCGTGATATTAATCCATGTAGCATGTTGGCCTCTGATTATCTCTGCGATGCTGTCACTGGAGATGGATTCAACACACTTGAGGAAAAATGTTGATACAAATCAACACACATCCTGCATCCCCTCAGAATTTCCCTGCAATGAATTCCACAACATAAACACTATCAATTTTGTCTCTGTTTTTGGGCGGAGATCCAGACCCCACGGTCGAGGTCTGTTTGTGTCGTTTCTCCCATCCTGTCCAGATTTGGCCACAAGTGTCTCCCATTTGGAAACAGGAAGACCGCCTCACTCCTCTCTCTCAGTCACGATCCCTCCCTCTCTCTCTCTCCGTCCCTGTACCTCTCCTGAGACATGACTAAGGACGTATCTGTTCTCAGGATTCTCTCCGTGTACGTTGGAAGGTTGGGCCGGATTCCAGCTAACTCTTCATCGTTTTTCTTAGACTGACTCAAGAGCCAATGGAAGGTCTTTTCCCATTACATAAGGGAGCGGGCCTTCTCATTCGTGGGCTTCACATTTTTTCTAAGGCAGAGCAAGATAAGATCCCACGCCGAAGGACGTGCAGCGAGAGACGATGTGCAGACCCCAAATCGTGTCAAATGTCAGTGGTAAACCCTCCTACTTAGACCTCCGCCCTTGTTCCTTTAAGTGAGAACAACACAGAAGGTCAGGTTCTCACTTTTCATTAAGTGGAAATTCACTGATTACAAACAGCCCTGAACTAGAAGCAGTGAACGCTTCCGTCTCCCATTTAAAGGTCAGCGTGTATTGACTGGACTAAATATACTAATCCAAGGCCCTGTCAGTATCAGGGCCCACAGTGCCACCTACTGTGCTGTGTTCACAGACATCTAAATCATTTAAGCCTGAAAGATCTCTGAACAAGGGATTATTTGCTGAGTCTGTTTGTGTGTAACTGAACAAATATTCCAGTCCAGGCTTCAAGGTTTGTTATGTGATCTGTGGTAGTGGAAACTTACTGCAATTACTTCTATGTCCTTATGAGTAGAAAGACCACAATGGAAAAATACACAGGTAGAAATTCAGCTTGAAGCTCAACAAAAAGAGAAAAAAAAGCCCAAATATGTCCGGAAAAAGGAGAAAACTTTCAAACCAGAACCAGCAAAAGAATCGAATACAAAGAACAGATGTAACGATACAGGAAAATATAAAAATAACACAAGCATCCTGAGTAAGAAAGAGAGAAAAGTCCAGAGAGACGTGGAGAAAAGGACCAATATGGGCCACGATCAAGGAAATATGAAGAACAAACCTAGAAGAAATGAACAAATAAAAAGAACAGAACACACAAGTCATTAAATGAATGCGCTGAAGTTTAAAGTACAATATTAAACTGAGGCAGGGCCTTAAAGATATAAAATCTGTTATATAAGGGACCTCAGAGCTCAGCATTTTTATACGTTTTCTGTATGAACTGATGAAAGTGTAATATCTGTCTGTGTGTGTGTGTCTCTCTCTCTCTCTGTTCCCCATGGAGTGGAAAGTGGAAAAAAAAATACTGACGCAACCACAACAGATCGGTGTGGCCTGAAGGGGGCAGTGTTGCCCCTGTTGAAACGAGAAGAGTGAGACAGACGAGTCCCCACCTCTGGAATAACACTAACACCTCTATCACCATTTAAATGAGTGCTCCATCATTTCATAATTAGGCTGCATAATGACTAATTAGACATTTATTCACAAAGTTATCAGAGGCAAAGTCATCAGCATCACACAGACATGAAGCAATCCAAACCGTTTAATTGCGCTGTTTACAATTAGCGGGACGCCTCTGAAAATAGAAGCAATGACTCAGTAAACATACAGTAAGAAGTTTGGGTTGGGGAGGTGGTGCGTGTGTGTGTGTGTGTGTGTCTTGAAAAGTCATGCTTGTACATTGTGTAGTCTTTAGCTGTGTGTTCTTTTTAGCCTTTCGTGCCTTATATCTAAAGTAGTAGTAGTAGTTGTGCAGCATGTTGGCCAACAAACACTCCTGGGTTTCACTCCTGAAGTTTCGGGGGTTCACACACTTGTCACACGAAGACGAGCATAATCGTGATCAGCTGGGTATCTTGGAACCCGAGCTAACAGGAAATGTGGATTTTCAACTTGGAAACTCTAACATCTGACTTTAAATGCAGCATTAATCTGTACGATTTCCTTGTAAGAACTCTGATTTCAACAAAAATGATTTTGTATTCTTACAAATTAGGTCTCAGACATTTTAGGGTTCAGAGTTGCCCGGAACGTACCATTGGCTGTTGGCTAGCTGGTGCTGCCCTCTAAAATATATGTAAATGTGTGAAAACTAATGAGTAATTGTGAGACACACATTCACACGTCGGATGATGCTGCCTTTCAATATGTACCTTCATACTTTCTTCTGAAAGACATGCTCTTCCTAACTCTTCCTTGTAAGTCACTGAAGTCCACCACGTTGTGACACGGGGCGTCCTTCATCATTTTCCCCGGAATGTCAGGTCAGACACATTAATTAAAAAATCAAAAAACAAAAATCTGTCAAACGACTTATACAAAATCAACACTGAAAATAGTTTCATTTAGATTGTGGTTTACATTGTGAGGTTGAGTGAGGTGTATTTATGCTTGTCTGTGTGTGTGTGTGTGTGTGTGTGTGTGTGTGTGTGTGAGTGAGTGGGGAGTTAGCATTCTGTTGTGGAGGTGGAGAATGAAGGAAGAGGAGGGATGTGAAGGTGGCGTCGATGTATTCCGCCCGTTTATCAGCGTGACAGAGATGTGGGTTTATCATCTCTGATTTCCACAGCTGAAGATGAGGCACAGTCCAGTCATTTCCGCTCCGCTGCACACGCCGGAGCATCCGCCAGCCATACACACAAAACAATGTCAGTCTCTCCACAGTGAAGGATTACGTTGAAAATTGAAAAGGCTCCAGCAGAAGAACAGCATAAAAAACCTCCAACGGTGACGCAATACATTTACTGACGCTGTGAAACGTACAGATTTTAAGACAATCCTCCACCAAGGCCGAAGAGTTGTGACTCCGCCTCTTAATAATGACAAAAGAAACAAACTTTTGATTCTAGCTCCGAAGTTATTGAGTAAAAATGTACCGTTGTTGTGGTTTTGGGTTATAGCGCCACCGTATGGATGTGTCGTTATGTAGTAAATCCACGTGTCCACCACATTTGGTAACCGAGACTCACTGATTCATCACAAGGTTTTTGACAAATGAGCCACGCCCACTCAACTTTGTCAGCTGCTTATTGCAAAATAATAAAAAAAATATCAAAAAACACACACGACTTCTGTGCAGTTTGGTCGAGAGAAAGGAGAGATTTGTAAGGGGAGATGCAAAAAAGGGGTGTGGCCTATATGGAAAGATGTGGCTAGGTCCACCACGGATTTTTTATTCTGTGGCTTATGCTTCAAAAGTTATGGGCCAAAATTGACAGCACCACCGTCAGGCTGACTCATAACAGAATTTATTCCTGGATTATTTCCAATCTGCCCACCACGTTTCATTGAAATCCTTCTGAGAAACAAAAACCACCAGAACCATAATCTTAACAGAGGAGGTAATAACTCTTATTAATACAAAAGTTAACTTTAAAGGTTTAAAATGAGATTTGGTGTTCCCGGCAGGCTTTAATGCTGTTCCACTGTTTGTAGAATAAATCTAGGTGAATATTTGTCGGATTTTGTGATGAGAACGATTTTATTTAGCTATACGGCACGACGTAACACAGGCAGATGGGCGGTGAGTTTGTGTTGTTTAGCACAACACACAACAAAACAACAAATGGAGAGTGGAATAAATCCTGTCACAGATTCATTTCCATCCCTTAAATCAGCGGTGATTACAGGTGTCTCCTTATCCATTATCCTTTCAATCATCTGGCACAATGAGACAGGGGGGGAAATGAAATCTGCCCACATTGTGCCGGAGGTTGAGAAACAATCAGGAAAATTCTGCCACCAAATGAGTCACTGAGATTACCCCACGGAAAATAGGTCATTGATTCATTTGTGTTCCAGCTTTTTACGTGCAAGTGAAGCAGAAAACCCGCAGCTCCCCGTCCTAATCACTTTCATTCCTGTGTGTGGAAGATGTCAGGAGTTGTGTGAATAATGTACGTGTCATCGTGTGATATTAAAAGGGAAATAGCGGCGTGTTTTGAGTTCCTTGACGTGACGAATGTGCCCGTTCTCTCGGCTGTCACTGCGATGGAGACTCTTAATATTGCATCATTCATCCCCGCTTTAGCCTCCTGCGATTTAACAAAGAGAATTTCAATTTATGAAATTGCCGCCCCAACAACTGTCAAATTTATGAGCTCTCTGTCATTAATTTTGCACTGCAGCAATGACGCGTGCATCACCGCGATGCCGGCAATAAAGCAGCAATAATCCAACGCTTGCAGATGGAGGTGCAGCTCTTCATAATAACGAGGAGGAGAACGCCAGATTATCTCATCAATTATTCATTTGCTGTATGGGAGGGCAGTGAAATCTCCCACATTCACCCCGATGGAGTTGATTATCAGAGAGGAAAGGCTCCCGTCTCGGTGCTCGGAATTCCAATCTGACCAATTAGCCGGCAGGAAGCAGGTATGTTGTTCCCTCGCACAGGATCAGTCATCAATTATCAGTTCACCTGCAACAAGAGCGGAGACGGGCAAAAAAAACATTCGGAAACTATGTACTGTGAAGCTTTAAAACCAATGAAATGAATGAAAATAAACTGCAAAATACATTATTGAAAAAAAAAACTCAACATAAATCAGATGAATGTAAACCTTACACCTGTCCCAGGTAGCAAAAAGAATTCCATGTGCACCAATGACGATCACAGGCGGGACAGTCCACTAAAACGGAGACATTTGGTCACCTCACCGTCCCTCGTCCTCACCACTCCATTCATCCAAGTTAGCTCGTTAGCTAACGCTAATGTTAGCAAGCACGACCACAGCCTAGCGAGCCAACTTTAGCTATTTTACAAATTAAAGTAATGAATGTTCATCAAGAATATCGGCTATTTTCAGACCAAGTATCTTCTTATTAGCGTCATAGTCGTTCAGAATCCGTGTCACTGTTTGAAAAAGTAAAAAAATATGGAGAGAACACAAAGATTTTGCTAAATGGATACAGTATAGATATAGGACACAAAGATACGGAGTAAGAGTAAGATTGGGGCCAAGTTAAAAAACAAAAAAAAACAAGCCAAAAAACTTTCTGTTAAAAATGTCGATACTTTTTTCCTTTATAGTTGTTCCCCATCCTCTGCTGTGCAAAGAAATACATATATAAAAATTACGAGCAGCTTATGTAAGAAGTTTGCAAAAGATGAATCCTCCAGACAGGCGTTAAGGCGCAGCATATGCCGACGTCTCCGAGCTGCCACAGGTTACATTTCACATTTTTTCCTGAACGTAAAACAGTTAGAAGGCCATAAAATCTCACAATCCTAAAGGATTAAAGGTTTAGGAGTAAAAAAAAAAATAGACAGAACTGACAGAAAGTGGAAGACTTAAGCAGTTTTAATCCTCTCTGTTTTCAGGAAATATTCTATGTGTTACTATTTATTTCATCACCTCTTCCTTACACATCATGTTATAGTGGAAGATGGAGAGATAGAGGGAGAGAGAGAGAGAGAGTAGAAGAGCGAAGCAGTCAAAAGGAAACTATGTAGATGGACCGCTAAAAGAGACAAACCGGAGAAGAGGGCAGAGGAAGAGCACTGGCAGCGTCCACGTCCTCTCTCCACGCGACTCCCTGCGTCTTCGTCGTCTCCATTTGTCATCGCGCAGACGGTCGTGAGCCGAGTTTCTTCCCGAAGCTTTGGAGCGTCGTGTTATCCGTCTGTCCCTAGATAAAACCGCTTTGAAGATAAGCAGCTACACAAAGTGCCAGAATTACTAAGCAAAGTAGCTGGAGATAAAAAGGTGTTTATTCATCCATAGATGCTCCATACGATCCCAAACCAGGGGTGTGTATCACACACAGATTTGTATTCATGGGCCTATGAGGACCGCACGTTAAAGCAATACTCCAATTTTCCAAAAATACGCGGTTTACAGGTAATTTAGGTCACTAAGGCTGTAAAGAAAATGCTACGGGATACAAACATGAATAAAGAAGAACAAGAAACCCTTAACGTACACACACTCACAGACACACACACACACACACACACACATACACAGGCATAGGATCAAAGCCGTAGCAAAACAAGGAGCTTGAAAAACACCCATAAGGCCGCGGGCTGTATTGGTTCAGGTTTTAGATGTAGTGCATTTTGCTTGGATAGCTCAGGCTGGAGACGGAATATCAAGAAGGGTTTGATGGAGAGATTATGTTGGAGGGGGGCGGACAATGTTCAACCAAAATCTCATTTGCTGCTGTCGCAAAAGCGAATGTTCGCACCGAGCCAACGCAGCCAGTTGATGTTCTTTGTTGTGCACCGCGGCAAACGACTTCCACGTGTCCGATTTTCCATTTACATGCTCCCAACCATGACGATATCAAGAATGGGAGAGGCAAACAGAATTAGAAGCGATACGTCTGTCTGCATATGTCAGCGAGAGATCTACGGTGCGGTTACAGGAGAAGAACGAATGAAAGGAGAAAGAGCCGGAAGGAGAGAACGAGAGACAAATGGGAAAGCTACTGTACATTTCTGCAGCTTTAAACTGACTTAAATATCCATTTGATGTGACCGTGGGGAGCGCTCGGATGACATCATGCCACCACCACGACATGATGAGTCAGCATTTCAGATCAAGGCCGTGAGAGAAGCTCCATGCGTCACTCTGGGGTCATCGGGTGACCCCTGAAACGAGCCCACACATGAATACATTTGTGTCTATTCTTCCTTGACGTCTCTGTGGGCGGGTGACCATGATATGTAGAATATCTGTCGACAAAGTTACCAACGCAGAAATGTCAACAAGGTTACGCAGTTGGAATTTTCCAGTTCAAGATTCCATTTTCCGTATTCCAAGACAAACGATCGCATCGCCGAGGAAACAAGAAACCTGGCTGAGCGGAGGAAGCTTGGCTCTGTGTGTCGAGTTTTCATTGTGTCAAAATAAACTGCAAGACAGTGTCCAAAAATATATCAAAAGACACAAAAATATGTTCTCAGGCAACCAGAACATCTTATACGTAAAAATGAGGCCCATTTTTTTGTTGTTGTCCAGATGTTAGTTGTGTTTTTGGCTCTGTTTCACAATTAGATTTAAAACCCCCAAAACAAATTCTATTTACAGATAATAATTTACATTTTACAAATACATTTAATTTAATCCAAGAGCAAAATTGTAATAATATAATAAAATGATGTGTTTAAGTATTTTAAGTATTTTGAAAATGTAAAATGCATCCATCCATGTATTTCTGCTTATTTTTGAAGAATGGAGACATTTGAAGAAACTCTTGACTTTGTTCTCCGAGAACCAGGACAAGCTTTGTGGGTCTCGTTGGTCTAACTCAAGGAGAATTTGAAGAGGATCACTTATATAATTATAAACCGCTTGTTAAGAGGTCTTTCACTTGGCATCTTTGTGTAACAGCCCCTGACAACATCACCGTTTCTGGAGAACCTGGACACTGTGCGCAGATCAACGATCCGCTCTGTGGGTCTTGAGACAGACCAGATGAAAACAGCACCTCCAGAAGACGCAGCCTATGGACTGAAGACTAACCTGTCCCAAAACGGGTCTATCGAGTGGGTTTTGTGAAGGATGCACCGGTTGTGTCCTCTGTATTCAGGCCACTTTTGGACCGTATTTGGGACCGTCCTGGGAGCGGACCAGGCCTTATCGTCCTGCTGAAGGTGAACTACAGGTGGGTGCACACATGGATAGCATTGTCTTTTGCATGCGTGGTGCTTATGGACATTTTGCTAATTACTATGAGTAATAGACTATGAGCATATAATCTGGTTGTATTTATTTGGTCTTGACTTCAAGAGAAGGTTTTGGATTCCATTTTACCTTTATGCTTAAAGTGATCCTCAGTTTTCTTCATTCAGTGTTTTTCCTTCTCTTGCCTGACATCTACTGGTCGTAGGGGGTAATAACAGCAGGTGGGCGTTACCAATCAAACCTGATGGGATCCAGAATTTCACACAGAAGAGCAACAAAAGGAAGAAACTTGGTGACATATTAATTGCACAACTTTCCCTGGACTTATTTTCAGTTTTAATGAAGATGAAATGTGCGCCTGTGTCTTCATACGTTATGACATTTGCTCTCCCTCCAGACGGAGCCGTTACGGCCTCCATATTGATTCACTTTGTGAATCCAAAACGGGGCCGACCTTGATGTTATGTTAGGGCAGGAAGTTGTGCCGTCAAAAATGGTGCCTCTCAAGCCAGTAAAGCTCGCGGTGTAAAGAAGACGAAGGCATTGATCGTCATGGACGTGAACCTGACGCCCTCCCCCGGAGGGATCTGAACCAGTAACTTCACACTTCACACTCTTCTGGTTTCAGCGCTTTGTTGTGTGTCTCTTTCATCTTTGTTCACTGGGTGGAATGGAGGCCAAAGATCCTGAAAACCTTTGGTCAGACACTTTGAACTCACGGACAGCAACAATAAACTTCTTTCCCGTTTATTTCCCCGGTTTTTCTGACAGCCTGGGACTTTATCTGTGATAAATTAATTTGTGACTTTCCCTTTGTGGAGTCTCTTGACTTTGTTGTTTGTTTCGCTTTGATGAGGCAAGAGTTTTCCCCGATCGTTCCTTTGTGTTTTTTTTTGTTTCTGGCTACGTAGAAATGTATGTGAGTACTGGGTTTGACTCGGGGTACCGTGGGCGGATGCATATACAGTATGTCTACAGATGTACCATATCACTAACTATGGCCTGGATGAAAGAGAGTCATTTTTAAAGGAATTTCTTCCGAAACGAACTGAGAACTTACTGATGGCACTTTCCCATAATGCCTCACTCACTCTCCACCCCAGGTCGCACTTGCTGCAGCTATAATTAATGGATTCCTTTTATTGAACCTATTTTTAGAAGGATTTCTGTACTCCTGACTATTTTTCCCCATCAGGTCATATTAATTTACGCCCGTTATGTCTGGGCCTGCCGTACGTTCGCAGCTCATTTTTAAAACACGTTAAAAAAACGTATGTTGCGGTCGGGTGTTGGCGGCTGTCCGAGCAGATTTCATATTTCAGCTCAAGCCGGCCAACGATCGGCTTTTTTATGGACTACAGACAAATTACAGGACAAACTCGTTGAACTGAGATAGGAGCAACGAGTACGGTATCATATCTCCTCCAATTTAAATTCCAATGAAATTATCGTAGCCAAAAAATGTTATAAAGATCATTTGTGGAGAAGATAAAGTGTGTCAAAACTCTCTCTCTCTCTCTCTCTCTTAAAAGGATTTGGAGTGTATAACATTAAACTCTCAGGCGTTGGGATTGTCTCCCGTACTCGTTGACAGATTAAACTGCCTCGTCTTGTCATTGGACAGAACGTATCTGTGATAGAATGTCGACTGGACTTTGATGCTGGATCCTCGTGCCCAACCATCAGACCTCTGAACCGGTCCAGTTCTGAAGTTCTTCACGTATTATTGACTCTGTTGACTATACAGCAGAGAGAGTTTCTGCATTAGAAAACCACGGTACACGCTGCCTGTAAGTACTTCCTGTACTCTCTGAGCACTACAGTACTTGTACTTTGTTTTCTCCAGCGCTAACTGATGGAAGCGACTTGTTAAGCTCATCATTACGGCGTCCTTCAAAGTCGAAGCTACCTTCCACAAAAATGGCAGCCACGGGCCTCCTTAATTAAACTCTAATGTGCCTATTACTTATTCCTTAACTTTCATCAGAGGGAGCAAACCGAGGGAGGAACCGCAGGGAAACGTACGGAAGAAAAACAAGTCTGAGGTCTGGAGGAGTGGAGCCGCGTGTTGGAGTCCTGGGCGACCAGCTCCTGATGAGGACCCCCCTCAGTCAGCCCCCTCCCAGGACCAGCAAAGGAGGAGCGGAGGGGCCCCTGAAGCACCCAGAGGTCCTTAGATCTGAGGAAAGACTCATCCACCCTGGAACCACCAAACTGGAGCTTCTCCATCAAAGCGTTGTGTGCTCGTGTGTGAGGTTTGTGTTTGCTTTCACGACGCAGCAAAAATCGCTCCAGAGATAAAGTTACATTTGACGCATGTTTATTATTTACACTTCTAAAGACTGACAGATTTAAAAAAAAGTTATTATTGTGTCTTAGGTACAAAAATACCCAGCACACATAGGCGTAGAAGAAGAAAAAAACTAAAAAAAAAAAAAACTAAAACAGACTCAAATGAGAGACAGAGAGGAAATGTTGATTTTTGCATTATGTAAAAAAATACTAAAACATTCATTGAATTACTACTCTTTGTGACTGACCGCTGATCCACTGTACGGCCCTCAGCAGGTTTACGTGGATGTATATTTGTATGCTGTTGAGGAGGAGGTGGAGGAGGTGGAGGAGGTGTTTAGCTGCAGCTTTCCCACCAAATATCAAAGCAGCTACACTGAGCAGAAATCCCCTTAATAAAGACCTGTAATCCCTCACACTGGAAACACGTACGGCGCCATGACGACGCTGCCATCACGCCGTCTGTAATCACGTTACAGCGCTGAAAAGCCGCAGTCCGTCTCTGACTACAGATGGAACACGACTTTATTATTGTCTCTCCTTCAGGAAGCTGAATGTCGATGCGAAGACCGAGCATGAAATCAAAGTATTTCCTCTCTTGTTTTTGCCTACGTGACTGTTTTT
>OMNV01009342.1:40518-51812 GCA_900303265.1 Brotula barbata | reverse complement strand
GTCTGCCAGCTGCCAGTGTGTAGCACTCAATCCAGCACAGGCGAAGCCTAATTACAGACGCACGGCTACAGATTTAGCCGGCATGCTAACCATAACGGAGGAGGCAGCAGGGAGGGGATGGCTTGGAAAAGTCACGGCTGGACGAGAGCTTCACAAGAGCGGACCACAGGAACAAGGAAGGGGGGGCTCTCTATTTCAGGATCCACTGCTCTTATTATTTATCATAGAAGAAGTCTCGGCAAGGAGAGGCAACCTACAATTGACTGTATGCAAGAAGCTGAGCGAACCCCCACCCCAGCCACACCCTCCCACACCAGACACTGTGCGTGTGTGTTGTTGTGCATACTTTCCCTCATTTACAACGTGTACATGCCCGCTGAATTTTCCATTCCACTCTGAATAATAATAACCTGATCTTTTTCTATTTTCCGTAATCAGATCCAAATTGGAATAAATTAATGTTGGTCTTTTCCAAGTACCAGACCTAGATTATGCAATTTATTATAACATGTGCTCTCTTCTAATCAGACAGTCACTATTTTGCACAAACAAGCTCACAAGTCGAGTCAACAAATTTCAGTTCCTGTATTTTTAATTAATTTAATGTCAGGTTAATAATTTGTATATTTACACTTTATGGATCCATTAAGTTGAAATCACACATTCATTCCCATCAAAACTTGAAATGTGAGAGTGAGTTCAACATCTTTTGGAATGTGAGTGTTGTAGCCTGCTGTTGCTTTTCAGTTTCAAGACACATCTTTTTATCAGAGGACAACAAGAGGGCAATACATATTTTTAGCAAGAAGGCTAGTTTGTAGCTAGCTCTTGGTGCAGTGGAACAAAGTAGCCTGGCGTTAAACACTCCAAATAAATTAGATAATTCAATGAAAACAGGCACAGACATTTCTAAAAATTTGCAACGTTCATACTTTGGTTTGGGGCAGTTATCATTTATTTTTTGTCTAAATGTTGTTATTACAGTTAATAGTTGATCCGATGATAGAGGAACAAGTTACACATTTTGGATGAACGAAATACGCCCCAAATACGCAACGTACGGATTTATAATGTACAAATATCGCCTGTTCTCTACTTAGCCAAAAAACATTCTTGTCTCCATGATTCAAATAAGACAACTAGATTTTATCATACATAAGTTACGTATAGTCCCTGCTGCAGTATGTTAATAAAATGAAACCGATAAGATGCAGCTTGGAGCTCGACTATATTAAGTGGGATGTTTTTTCAAATTATAAAGGCAAATTATGCATGCATGTCTATACATTTATGCAACATGCCACAGTAGATGTGTGTGCTTTTATTTGTGTGTTTATGTGTGTGTGTGTGTGTGTGTGTGTGTTTGTGTTGGGGGGGTGGGGTAGTTTGTGAGACCAGACCAGGGAGGACTGGCAGTTAAACTCCGAGCTCACCCACGACTCTACCACTTCCACCCACAGTGTCCTCTATACAGCTGCTCTCACTGAGCCAAACTCACACTTCATCCTCATCCCGCACTCTTATTCTCGTGCTTCTCTCCATCCATACATACAGCCGTCCATATCTCTTTGTGATTTACTTAATGCCTTCATTTACTCATGTCTCTCCATCTCAGCTCTCTATATGCTTCCCTCCATCTGGCTCTCTTTTCACTTGCTCCCCATGTTACCATCTATAATGCTCCTTCAATGCATTCTTTGCACGCAGCAGATTACCACAGGCAAGTATTTTGTTTGTTATTTCCAAGTTTTGCCCGTATATAGCATCGGTGTAGGAGGAATTGTGAATGAAGCATTAATTTGAGGGCAAAATAAATGAAATCCGATCATTTTCACTGTGATAATTACAGGCAAATGTTTGGCACAATGCCCAAACAGGTGCAAATATGTCTCTGTCCACGTTCGAGTCTTTGATTATTAGGATACATATTCGTCCTTCATATTTAGCATTCGCTGTCTTTTCATTGAGTTACTGTATAAATAATCCATTGGGCATTTGTATGAAAAGATGACTCAGCGATGAAAAAGAAAGTCATCCACACGAACAGAGGAGCTGACTAACACAACAACAGCTCACACTGAAGAAGACCAACTCAGAGTTTGTCCTCTTTTTGTCACACACACGGTGTCGTGATTACCGAGCATTCATTGAATAAAAGAGGATCTTGTTTTTAGAGCTGCACTTCATCCTGAGCCCGCAAACGTGATCTGCTGACACAGCTTCAACATTTCCCATCAGATTTAAATGTCCATGAAATACTGGCTGCCCACCTGAAGCTGCCAAACAAAATTGACAAAATTGGCCATTTTTTTGTAAATGGCAGGAACTATTGTGGTGATAGTGGAAGGTACCAATTTTGTTGTCTGCACTTAAATCAATTTTCATCATTTAAAAATAGGCTTCCCCCTAATGAGCCAGCACACACACACGCACACACACACAGGTTCACCTACACACACACACACACACACACACTGGCACACAAAGGCCAATTAAATGTTTACAGCCTGTAATGGTCGTTCACTTTGCGTTAATGGAACTTAAGATTTTGCTCCATTATCAATTTGCACAGATCTGAAATACATTTTATATAATATAATACACACTATATGTGAATATATATTTTTTTACATTATATTATACATTATATTGTATATTTATATATACAGGTATATATTTTTTCTTAGTTTTACTGTTTTCTGATTGCAGTTATATACTGTATATGTATATACTTATAGATAGATAATACAATAATAGACAGACAGACAGACAGACAAACAGACAGACAGACAGACAGACAGACAGATAGATAGATAGACAGATAGATAGATAGATAGATAGATAGATAGATAGATAGATAGATAGATAGATAGATAGATAGATAGATAGATAGATAGATAGATAGATAGATAGATAGATACTTTGCCTTGATTTGCTAAGCTCAGCTCTACCACACCACCCCAATAATGTAAACGTGAAGTGG
Source organism: Brotula barbata (assembly GCA_900303265.1). Taxonomy (NCBI): domain Eukaryota; kingdom Metazoa; phylum Chordata; class Actinopteri; order Ophidiiformes; family Ophidiidae; genus Brotula; species Brotula barbata. The sequence continues at coordinate 48,829 of OMNV01009342.1, read as the reverse complement.
AAAGAGACTAATGATCAAGGCTGAAGAATGGCAGACCGGCGAAGAAGTGACTCATACTTTTTCTACCAATTCTGTCAAAATATCCAATATTTTACATTTGGATTTTCATATCTGTTTGACAAATCTGTGCATATACTGTATGTTCCCATTGTAAACATTGTATGGTAAACAGAGCCCTGCTTTATATGTAAAATCACACACACACAAACACAAGCACTTTTTACGCTACAGTCTCATGTCTACCAAGTGACGATGGCAAATGTTAAAAAATTTAAAAGGAAATATACATGCGGTATGCATATAAGATTGAAACCAACCGAGTCGCAGATAATGAAGAAAAGTTTGAACCCTGAGTCTTACCTTGAAAGAGACGCCTACTACTGGTTTGCGCTCTGCCATGTCAGCAGTGCAGTATGGGAAATGAGGAGTGGGTGGGTGTGTGACCTGACGACCTATCAACAACTTGCTCAGGGCCCCGCAGCGAACCATCGACATCTCCCTGCGCTCAGCTCTAGCTCGATCGATCGCCCTCATTTTCACATGTACAGAAGGAAAACCAACTGTTTTACAGTTGTGTTATAAGACGTGTGTGAACTGTGGACAGGAAACTGCATCGCAGATGGTTGTTGTGTTTCTTGATTCACTCAACAGTTTACTCACCTTCTGGGCTTGTTATCAGTTTTATCATAGTTTTGTGTGAGAGAGAGAGGACATGAGCTTATGGCTTGCTGGTGTGTATTATATTTAACCTTATGCTTAGCATTATTGCTGGTGTCTAAAAGCACATTCCCGCCCTTAATGGTGCAGTTTTATATTATTTTTACTTAAAGGGCTTAACATTAGCATTTAGTTTTAACATTCTCTTCATTAATGCAAGAAGTTGTGTATCTTGTCCACACTTTACCTAAGTTGCATATTTTGTGTTATATAATGAGTATACTAAAATTAGACCATGTTCATGACTATCTGACATCATTGTCAAGTAAAGTCAAGTTTATTTGCAGATAACTACAACGGTTCCTGACCCAGCCTAAAGCTCTGTACGAAGACAAGGAAAAGCTTCCCAAGAAAACTTAACATGAAGGAAAAGATTTAGAAACAGTGGGAGAGGCCATCGGAGTGCCTTCAGAGCACCTTGGGAGCGATTCAAAGAGAGATTCCCTCTCCTGAAGGGCCAGGTGTGCTCCAGGGACCGCATGTAGGATAAATAAATTTATTACATCGAACGTTAGGAAAAATGTAGGAAGGTGACACGCAGAAAAACAACACTTAAGTAAAGAGTCTCGTGTCTACAAAGAGGTGGTCAAAGTCACAAATGAGTCAACAAAAGTAGTTATCCAGAAATTCAAACCAGATAGGGGACAGGGTGTGGTCTGAGCAACCAGCTGATGTGCAGATGTGGTGGGATGAAATCCTGATAGCCATGAGGCCAAGGTGGAGCTGGTTTGATCAGTGCACGTCAGGTGAAAAGCCACCCTAAAGGTTAAATTCTGGAAGATAAAGACCCTAAGCAACTTTGGGGATCGGCCCCAGCACACACAAGTGTGAGGGGGACCCGAGAGACAAAATTAGTGGAACGTGTGCGGAATGGAAAGAGATAAACAACTGTCAGCCTGTTTGATGGCTGTGGGGAGGCTCTATTTCCGAAGATGTTTGTCTTTACTCTTTCGATGGTAAGCAAGCATGTGTCATGCAAACCCACTGAGTGACTTGAGCAGGGATGGTGATCCAGCATCCAAGCCACATCTAAGCCACCGTGATACTTCACCATGGAGAAGTGGCTGATGGACAGAAATGCGCCCATATCCAGCCAGCTATGTCCAAGATCCAACTCTAGAGGTGATCCAAGCCACCCTGATAGGATGAAATACTGCATTTTCTAGAAACATGGTGGAGGTTGTGCACTTTGCCACCATGAACGCGCCTCTTTTTTCCTGAGTGTCCTTGAATGCACCATTAACAAGCACATTCACCCCAGTGCAGCAGAACTACCAAGTTATGAAAACTTTGATAAATGCTGAAGGTAAAAAAAAAAACATGCTGTGACAGGAGTTTGGTTTGACATTTATTCCATAAAGTTTGATATGTTATAGGAGACTGATGCTGGCATGTGACAGCAATCACACTAAGAAGGAAAACAGAATGAATGCAGGGCTGACTGCAGTCTGGACTGATGCCTATATGTGGTTATTTGGTTATTATAATGACCAGACAAGGTAAATTACAACACAGAGCAGAGGCCATCATTTTAGCAGCAGTTACAAGGACTGGATATGTTTTGACTTTCCTGGTTCCTCAAACTGCCAAAATCTGCAATTTTGCGGGATAACATGGATGATGAAACTGTCCAATAAACAAGCTACTTTTGATTCCATGTGACTTTTGTTTACAAGACCAGATTCACATGTAATTGGGCAACCAGAACCTTAAAATCCAACAAAGTAATTGTTTTAAAACTATGGTTTGGCACAACAAATGAGAAATAAAATGAAAGTGGATAACTGGATACTAATCTGGGATGGCAGTGAGTGTAGACAGATGGCTATTTAAGGGAAACAGTGCAGGTGAGAATAGGCCGAATGTGTGTGTGTGCTTGTATGAGGGAGATGAAGAAAGCAAAAGGCTGACCGACAGGAAGATACTGACGGCAAAGGAAGGAAAGGGGCATCATGGGAAAGAACTGAAGCCAGGGCACACAACCGACGGGCTGTGCTGTGTGTTTTGGGGTGGAGATAATAGAGCAACTAGAAAGGGTGACACAGCAATAATAAGGTCAGCAGAACAATTTACCCAGACATAGGGGTTGCTGGGTTTGCTGTTGCTATGAATGATGGGAAAACTGCTGTGATTTGAGACACTGATCAGATGGCATCATGTGGACGCTGGCAGCTGGATCAAAAATCTGGTCAAATTAGCCAAAATGTACAAATGTGCCAAGCAGCAATGGGTGAATATTTTGACTAAAACCAAGTAAAATGCAGTTATGACTCAGCTGTGACAGGTTTGACGTAAATGTTGTCGTTGATGTTGATTTTTCTAATAACCAAGCTCTATTTAAGAATTTCAGATGATGATATGTGTGGTTTTATTTTCTATTTGTTTGTATTTTTGGTTACCACATGGAAAACTGAAAAGCTGTATCTTAATAATGTTATAGTATGATAAATAGGTTTTATTATTTGTGGCTATGAACATATTCAAGCGTTAAGCAATGAGTTTTTTCCACATATTTCGTCAGTTTCGTCCATACACTCGTGCATTTCCTCTGCCTGTTTGTCCTTTCTGCTGCAGGTGTGTGTAATGTTTTGTGTGCTGTGAACAAGCTCTAATCACCTTACAACCTTGGGCATCAGCCTCTGGCCGACGGCACAAAAGGCCACGCTGGGACCACCAAAATCCTACCTGGGCCTCTCACGCTGCCATTAAATACCACAAACACCTCACACAGACAAGTTCATGCTCACACACAAACACACACACACACACACACACACACACACACACTATGAAAGAATACTTTTGGAGCGGGATTTTTAGCAATTTTGTAGAGTTGAATTTGGACACCAGCATTGATTTTGACAAGCTGTCCCTAGCCAACTAGTGTGTATAGTTCAAAATTTGAGATGTGGCCATTGACAGCACACACGCACACACACACACACACACACAGGCATGCACACACACACACACACACAGCCAGCCTGTCACCCTAATGATTTTGGCATTTTTTTATATTGTACCTCTGCTATTTAATAATCTTGCTATAGATGACCACCCTGACTGCAGATGTCATCAATACAAACTTTAATTATGTGCTTAAAATTCCATTCCATTGTTTGAATTACCGTGCAAAGTATAAGGTCAGCGTTAGTAATAACCAGGGATTTTCAAAAATTTTTGTCACTAAAAACAATGGGTCAAAAATGTCTCTTCTGCAATGACCTATAATGATTGAAATTGTAATCTGAATGTATCAATGTGAATGATTGACTGAATTGAATAACATTCTAAAGATGAACTCTCCTAATTTTAGGAGGGCTATCAACAAATTGTGTACTGATAAAAGTAATTCACGTATTTTCTTCTTGTGTAATATGTAAGCTTTACTTGTGGTGAAAACAAATGTCCTAGTCTGAATAAGATATAAGATATAATTAGATATATAATTAGATAACATATAACAATTCATTTTGGTGCCTTGAATGCTTTTACTATGCACCCAAATGTCTGTCCAGCAAAAACTAAATAAATCAATATTAAAACAAAAAGCAAAATTATAGGAGAAAAGTTCAAAACATCAACAAAAGCTACATGAACAGTGTAAAGAGTGAGTGTATATGTTTGTATTTTGATCGACAGAATGGCAGAAATTACAGTTGGCACCCAAAAATACAGAAATGAGTATCAAACAATGAGTATACTGAGCTGGATATTACTGCTGCTTCTGCACGAATCAGTCAGCCAGATCAGCAGGTGTGTTCCCTCAGAAGCTGCATCTTCATTGAACTCTCCTGCTCCGTGGCATTATCGCACATTATCACACATTTAGATGCATGACAGGCCGCCTCACCTCCTCAGCAGACTCATCATTGTTGGTGATGAGGCCACCGAGCCATCTGTGTTTCATGCCTGCCCTAAACTTTAACACTGCAATAGATGAGTGGGTGGAGGCACAACAATTGTTGGAAAAATTCAAGAGGACAGGGGAGAATACCGATCCCATGAACCATACAGAGGAAGTCTCACTGCCAGGTTTCGTGGCAAAGCTCATATCAGGACGACCAAAAACCGCCCACAGATTGTAATGTTTGCAGTAAAGGTTCTTAGTGTTTCTTGATTTTCTGCACACTTTGCTTTTCGTGTAGTTTTGGATGAAGATATGATAAGGCCCAAGATTCTGGGTCATCTAATGTGGTGATGAGCCTGCTCGCTTCATACGTGAGTCACACACAGAAGGAGGAGGATGTGATTACCCCTTTTGATTAGAAATAGCAAGTATGAATTGTGTGTGTGTGCGCAACCTTTTCTTAGTGGTTATGTGTGTGATCGAAAAGTTAGAAAGCCAACTCCAGATCTGCGATGCCTTTTCACAGGTCCAGGTCCCCATTCTATTCAATGTGAAAAGGAAGCAGTCTTCTCAGACTGAATGACAATGATTGACATTTACCTCATCTCAAACATACTATAAAATATGTAAGATGTATTGTGCTCTTGTCATTTCCTTGTTGAAATTAATCATATTAAATTTTAAATATTTTCTAGCTTTTGTGGTTTGTCAATAAGTTGCATGTACTGGCGTTTTCGAAACAATTTTAATGATAAACAAATTTTTTCGGAAAACCCAAAAAATTCGCCAGCCCTCTTGGACAAATTGATCAAGTGTGTGTGATGTGGCCATGGGACATTTCACTTGTTGCCATGGTGCACATAGTGCTAAGATCTAATCAGGGTTATCACCATGGTGATACCGGAGAGCTTTCCCTTTGTTTTCTTTTGGATGACACTTCATGACAAGAAAAGTGAGTGCATACGTGTGTGTGTGTGTGTGTGTGTGTCTCTCTATGCAGGTGAATCCTGAAGAGAGGGACCAGAGTTGAGTTTCCTTTCAGTCTTTCCATGTCCTCATCCCTCCACCCCGCTGTCCGCCGCTCCCCTTCCGACGCCTTTCCTGCCTGCCTGAGAAGCAGTACGCTCAGCCTGGTGACTCTGACCTCACCCGTGGACCCCCAGGAAATGATGACCATTACTGCACTTCCAGTCACTGGCTTTCCTATCCAGACTAAATAAACAACCAATTCATCACTGATATTTTTTGTTTGCGTAGTCCACAGAGTCCATTTTTACGCCAGAGTTATCAGAATATAATATGAAATAGATGACGCCCCAGAAATACTATTCTCCTGCTCTCATCTTCAAAAGTCACTTAGTAGTTATTTCCATGAGCTAATATGACTTCTTAGCTGTAAATTCTCCCATGGACTGAGATTAAGACAATAATACAGCCCTTTCAAACGTCATGTATACGTCTTAATGTGCTTAAAATTGGTACAAATTGAAGTACGGTAAGGGCGACTCAGACAAACCTGACCAGACCACCTGACAGTCCAGAGGTCTGTGGACCATACAGACCTCTTGCCATTATATTCCCTGGATGGAATATAATGGCAAAAGGTCATATATATTCCCTGGATGGAATATAATGGCAAAAAATCCCAAAGACGGAAAAGTCTGATAGGAGAGATAACAAATGCTGGGCTCTTCAGTTTGGCAGCCTTAAATTCATTCTATGTCATTTGTATTTTATTGGATTATTTTACTTTTCTGTTGCTTCCTTCTTTATTTCACATTTCTAATTTATTCAATTTTATGAACAATATAATATAACTAAAATTGTGGCAACAAAGGTCTCCAAATTAAGGTAAAATGCATTCTGGTGAAATCTGTGTAGAATGAAATAGAATAAAGACATTTTATTAAACATGACATAGCTTTAAAAAGACAGGGTTACTGTAATGAAATTTTTAGATTTTTTTATAGATAAATGTAAAAATTATGATGTTTTTATGCATTTTCTACAATGTATACTCTTATTAATTTAATTTAAATACTCTTGAACTGTTTGCACGAAAGGGTACTCAGTGACCAGTTCATTCACTACTATTTAAAGGGCTCTAATTTATTGAAGCAATTTTCATTTCTATTTCAACAGAGCAGTTACTTTACGCACCAGCACTTTCACTGATACAGCAGACTCAGGTTTGTCAAAACATTTTGTCACTTCCACAGTTTTTTGGCCTTGGATGGCAGTTCAGATTGCCTGAATAATTGACTGACTAACTGCCTCAACAGACTGTCTGGCTTTTTCATTTTAAAATATAACAAACACATCCTGAAACATACATAATGATTGGAAACTCAATCATTAGAAACTCCACAGGCCTAATGACGACTTTAGGAGAAATTTTGTGCAGTTAGTGGGCCCCCTAAATCATCCGGTGTGAGCCCCACACCCCAAACCCTCCCAAAAATGAAGTGAGCCGACCCTGTTTATGCATTCACTCCATATACTCTGTGGCACGTTACATTCTGCATTGCAAATGGGGGTGCAGGTAATGAAGCTTATGCAGTGTGAAAAGGCCAATTACTCTGGTGTATGGAGGCTGGGACCAGAGTGTGCTTGGGCTCCCTCCAGGCTAGAGACAGAACCCAGTAAACACCTCATCAGCTGATGAGACACACACACACCCACAATCACACACACCACACACACAAGATCCTTGTTGCATGACTATTGTATGATATAAACACACGCTGAAATGAAGATAGTGTTGGTGCAGCACACATTAATCAACAAGCACGTGTAGGGATGCGAAAAGGCAACGACAACACGCGTGCACATAAAAGGAATGCAAATACGTGCAAAAAAAAAAATATGTGTAGATGCACGGAGAAGGAGCGAAGTGCACACACTGTGTACATAAAGAAAATGTTTAAAATATGGATCCAGCCATCTGGATTAGAGAGAGGAGCCAGGAGCCAGGGAACGAGAGCAGACAGAGCAGGAGACAGAGGAGAAAACAGGAGAGACGTGCAGCAGGACGTCGCCTATGTCACCAATTGCAGAGGGTCATAGTGGGGGAGGTGAAAATTAAAGCAAGCAGGTGGCGTCTTGCACTTCAGTGCAGGCTGACCCCCCCCTCCCTTCCCCTCAGAGGTGACGGTGTTGAGTGTGTGTGTGTGTGTGTGTGTGAATGATGGGCTTGAAGGGAGTAATGAATGATGGGTGCGGACATACACAGGTGATTCACAGGTGTAGCTGTTGTCACACGCGCTGCATATTTCAGGACTATCATCATGGGGCGGGGGGGCATTTTGAGCATGGGGTGCGCCATGTGCCACCCTGCTCGTCAGACAAATTATTCTGACGGTTCATTGTGTAGAGCAGGAGCGTGGACTCCTGTGAGACCTGCTGAATGTGTTGAGAGATGAGCCTGGTGCCGAGCCTCCTTCTTGTATTCTGAATCGTCTCAAAGAGGAGGGCCGGGGTTTCAGCTCTGCACACCGTAGTGGGGACAGGGGACGGTGTTGGAAAATCTAAATTTTGTGTGTTGCAAATAGTGGTTAACTTACAGCTTTGCAGATGGATATTTGTATTTTATATACAGTAGTTTATATATATGTATATGTACAGGTATGAATATACTGTATATGTGAAGAAGATTACCTCTACACATTTTTTACTTTTGATGTATAATTTTGGTACATTGATATTGTATTTTTTTAAACATTTTCATAAAAAGATGCATACATA
>OMNV01009342.1:0-40498 GCA_900303265.1 Brotula barbata | reverse complement strand
TTATATATATATATATATATATATACATACATATATAGACATACAGAAATTTCTACATACTACTGCTGAAAAGTGATATTTTAAAAAAATAAAAGATTTAAAATCCTAGTTCTCTCTAGGTAATTAATATTAAACTAATACGGTTTAAAAAAATACAGCAAAAGATCATCGTGATGGCCATCTGTCAAATGCTGTAATTATCAATTATGTGTTTGTTAATATGAGAGGGAACAACATACTACACGGGAATAATGTTTTAGTAAACCATCATTTATTGTAAAGTGAAATTATGCTAAATTTGTGTGAGAAATGATTTTGTGGATATAGAATTATCAAAGACGATGCTGCAGTCTGTCCCAACCAAAGCTGTGTGTGTGTGTGTGTGTGTGTGTGTGTGTGTGTCTTTCATTCACATCCTATCTTGACCTCCGTGACTCAGCATGGGTTTCTGTGGCTGTATAATCGGGATGCCCTGGCACATAAACCATAATCATCTCCCTTTCCATCTCTCAACATTAAAGGCCAGTCATTTTTTTGTACCATGTAATAATAGGGAACTTCCAATTCATGCCTTGCGACGGCTTGTAACTTTGAACAAATCACATGCCCATCAAAAAGCTGCCTGTGTCTCCAACACAAGTCAAGAGCGCTTTCAGAGAGCTTCTTTAATTTTACTTCATTAACTCAGTAAACGGGGAGATCTGTTAAACAGAGCTGAAAAGAAGGACAAGAACTCGGAAAGCAAATTACTCAGGGAGTGCTAATAAAGACAACTGAGGGGGATTTGGACAAAAAGGACGGTGCTGATAAAGAGGAGGAAAGATAAAAACTCAGACGGTGAAGGTCAGACAGGAGAGCAAATCTCTGAGAAACTGAGCTCCAAATAAAGCAGCGAGAGGGGAGGGAGGAGGGAGTAATCTCTCTACTTCACCAAAGGAGAGGAGGGTGGGGAGCTTGGACCTCAGTGAGCGCTCACACACACACACACACACGTACACACATAGGCACGTTTCCATGCAAACAACTTGGCCATGCTGGGCGGTTAGGTGGGAGGATGTAAGGGAGAGGGCTACACCCTTGTGCGAAGCTTTGTTGTGTGACACATAGACAGCCCACCCTAGCATTCCCACCCCTATATTTGGCCTTGAATACAATTGCAGGTTTGAGAGTGACAAATCGGACCGGGGCAGGCAGACTCAGTTGAGGACAAGGACAAAATTATATGAGTAGAAAGGGAAGGCAGAGTAACTTTACATGTCGTCCAAATTATGAATGATTCAAAGTTGTAAAAGTTGGTCAAAACAAGCAGATGTTGGTGAGTAACATCACCAGGTGTGATAATCGCAAAGTAAACGTATGTAACTGTCTATCCATGCTCAAACCTATAATGAATTAACGACCTGTCCGGGCTGGTACTCTGCAAATCCACAAAATGCATGCTGGGAAAGACTCCAGACTTTTATGACTGTGAGGAATATAAATAGATTGGAAGAGAAAAGAATGCAGTTTGATCAGAGTGTGCAGCTAATGGAGCTTATTTTGTAGATTTTATAGTGCATTTTTACGGTCCGGTGCTGTGCAGTGGTGTCGCTTAATTCTAACGCTAATTAATAGTTGTTAATAGTTTTTTTCTTTTGTTTGCTTGTAAATAAGCAGTTGTAGATACTGTAAAACATAAAAAAAAGACAGGATGGAGCATAAACCAAAGAAAATGCACATAAACACACACGTAGATAACATTCTCTGGTAGTGTATTTCCACGTGTGTGTGTGTGTGTGTGTGTGTGTGTGTGTGTTTGGGTAATTATACAGTAGTGGACTGGTGGTGGGACAGTAAATCAACTGTAGAATGACTTGGATTGGTCTGCTATGCCGGCAGCACTCCGCGCCCTAACCGGTCATCAGGGAGGGATACACTCAGAATAAATACTGTGTGCATGTGTGTGTGTATGCACACATGCCATGTATGTGTTTCCATGCACATTTGCACATATGAGTCAGTGTGTATGATGCGATGCTCCCTCATTTCTGCATGTGTGTGCAGCTATGATGCTGCTCTCCGCGCGTGTGTACATGCATGTGTGTGTGCGTGCGTGTGTGTGTGTGTGTGTGTGTGTGTGTGTGTGTGCGTACAATATGGGCGTGTCGGTCCATGAGTGGATGTGTTCAAATGCTGGTGGTGTGTCGGTAGAGTTCCTCACCCAAACAGGTCATGAAAAAGGGACTCTTGACTGCTGCCTTTGCACCACAGTGGCCACTCGGCCTGCAGCCACACGGTTAGCTGCTCCTAAAAACACTCTGCACCAAACCCCCAGAGGACGACCTACTGTATTTCAGCACATCACTCAAACACTCACGGTTCGCTCACATTTTCGTTCATGTGTAACTGATTATTTATTTTCATTGGATTCTTAAATAGCGGTGGAAATGGAATTAAAATCCTTAAATTAATTAACCAAAGTCCCACTTTCAATAGTAAACGTAAACCAGTGTAAAATATTAATGGTAAATGGACTGCATTTCTGTGTGTTTACAATGTTTGCCTCACATTCACCCATTCACACACACATTCACACACCCACAGCCGAGGTAACCGTGCAAGGCCCACTTGCTTGTCAGGAGCAATTTGGGGTTACAGTCTTGCTCAGGGACCTTCGACACAGAGGAGCAGGGGAATGAACCGGCAACCCTTCGATCACACTCACCCCCTAAGCCACGCCACCCTTATAGTCAAATAGAGAATCAAAATATTCACTAAAATGTTTCAAATTATATTACTGTGCATCACTGATTTTCCAACTAACTGATCTTTTAGTTATTTGCAGATTTAAAGTCTCTAAAATGTTTTAAAACAAGGCTTATTTCAAGAGATTCTGCAAAGAAATGTCATGACAGCAATAATTTATGATTTTATTCAAGATTCATTTTAGTGTACATCAAAAATAGAACATATAAAATTTTCAAAGAAATTTGCAGTCAGATGCATACGATAATGACGATGATGATGATGATGATGATGATGATGATGATGATGATGATGACGATTATGGTGACAATGATGATGATGGTGATGAAAGTGCCACCTCTGCCAGCACAGAGAACGTGACTGACTACAAAATTTGATCTGAAACTCCGCCATGTTCCAGCGTGAGTCACCGTCCCCCTCACACACACAAACACACCGACTGTCCTCATTACAGGAATCAGCGATTATTGGCAATAAACATCAATCGGCGTGATTGTACATTGTTTCATTGTGAGGATTTCTTTCATTACAAAAGCTAAATATTAAACTTCCTTGCATTTTGTTGTCTCCCTTTATGTCTGCTGTTTCACATGTGACCCAAAAAGCCCATTGAATTATGGGGGATGGTGGTCCATTGAAGCCCCTACACACACATCCAGACACGCACACACATTGTGCTCTCGATCACATCTTTTTTAAGTCTCCGTCCTCACGCCACCATGACAACACATGACCACAGGCCAACCTCAGACGCCCGCACACACACACGCGCGCCACACACACACACACATATTGGTGCCTGGCTCTCCAGGGCCATCATTAGGGATCTGAATTTGGGGTCCCACCCCACAGGTGCTTCAGCACTTAGGATCAGTCATAGCAGCTCCGTCCCTTTATTGACATCATCTTGATGAATCCAGCACATGCTGTGGTTTTTTGGTTTCAGCTTAGCCCACAGTAACAAAGTGCAACATAGTGAGATATTGCTTAGAGGGTAGGGTGATTGGAGGTTTGCTGATTCAATTCTCCTCCATGTCCAAGAGTCCCTGAGCAAGACCCTGAGCCCCTAATTGCTCCCAACAAGCAGACAGGTACCTTGCGTGGACACCATAGCCGTCAGTGTGTGTTATAAATTTTTTTGGATTAAACCATCTCCCTAATGTGTTATATTTATTTTTATGTAATACAAACATTTTTGGGAACTAAACAGCCAATTCGGTTCGTAAAGACATTGTGACAGATGCATCCATAGGGAGGCACAGTGCACTAGTACACTTTGTACTGTACACTATTATCAAAGCTGGAACATCATCATCATATTCAATTATACTTAATATAATTGAATATGATGATGATGGTGATGATGATGATGATGTCATCATATTTATTCTCTCTCTCTCTCGCTCTCTAATTCTTTTGACACATATCTGTGGACATCTCTCACTAATTCAGGTCACAAGTATTCTCTCTATGTTATTTTCCGCTGTAATTTAATTTCCATTTCAGTTGTAATTTATTCTTCCCACTTACGGCTCCTGTTGCACACACGGTTATTCAAGGACAGGGAATCTCTTTGAATTTCCTCTCCTAAGATTTCTTCAAATTTTCCTTCAATGATCAGTTTCTTTGTAGAGATTCCCCTTGTCTTTATAGAGTGCATTGGTTTGGGTTTGTAACTGTCGTATGTGGGCTTGTAAAGCCCTTTGAGACATCGAGCATGGTATTGGGCTCTACAAAGTAACAAACTGTATGTGTCAATATGCCAGTACAGGTATATCAACCAATATTTCTCCCTTGCCATGATATTTGTCACTCTGTATTCAAATTTTTTTTTATTTTTTTTTTTTTATAATACTATTTTGATTGTGCTGTTAGTTTTAATTAATGTTAGTTTTATTAGATGGACCATAATTATGGTCAAAAGAAAATTTTAAAATAATTATTTTATGATCTACATATACAACATGTACATTAAAAAATAATCATGAACTATTATTTTATCTGTTTAAATTAAGTGTCACTTCTGGCATGACTGTGAGACAAAGACGCCTGGACATAAAACATATTTTAGCACATTTTAGCCTCTATAATTGTGTGAGAACTGTAAATAACATACAAATGAAAAATGACAGAAGGCACACACACACACACACACACACACACACACACACAGACATTCATGCACATGCACACATACGCATAGGAAAGTGGGGAGATTTAATTAAAAAAGGTCCAGAGGAGCCCACGGTCTTTCACTCCTGAGTAGGATGTAGTTTGACTGGGTATAAATGCAGTATCCAGACACACTCCTTTTATTCACACCTCCCAGACATGACACTAACATTCACAACATACACACACACGCACAGCACACACACACACACACACAGATGTTCTACTGGATCATTTTAGCACCCTGCACTGACCCTAAGGCACCTCGTGCTATCACTGTGTGCATTGTACAGTTCAGACAAGGTCAGTTAGTGGGCATAGATTTCTGTTTTAACACCCCTAGTTAGAGTCCTCCCACTCAAAACACTCAGACCACACACGCAAGAAATTGAGTTAATATGTAACCATGTAGCTACATCATGCAGATAAAGATGCAGAGGAAAGAAACTAAAAACAAAATAGCTGTTATTAAATGGCTACTTCAGCAGAATTATGACAGTGAAAGACAGAATACCAGAAATCAGGGAACATGGGGTATGTGTGTGTGTGTGTGTGTGTGTGTGTGTGTGTGACAGAGAGAGAGAGAGTGTGTGAAGAATTTACCAAGCATTCTGGGTAGATTCATTTATTTTACCATAACAAAGACACATCTGTATAGTATGAAATCACATGGGTTGGATTTTGGCAAATGAATGTTTTATAAAAGCTGGTCTGGACCTTTTTTTTGTCTTCATACATTTCCCTTTGTCTCCCCGCATGACTCACCAGGACTTTTTCATGTCCAGACAGCATAATGTGACCATACATCCCATAAATGAGAGAGCTGTTGATTGAGCTGCCAGCAAATTGTCATAGGAGAGGTGCTATAATGAAAAAATCCTTGCAGACTGATGTAAATGAACAGTAACTAGGGAAACATGTCGGCATCTGTAATGAATGTTCAGACAGAGAAAATGGGTTTAGTAGATTTAAACAAGCACATTACATTGTGTTGGGTCATGTCCGTTTTTGGACTGTGGTTTTGTGAAAATACAGATCTGGATTTTTTTGGTTCGTTCTCTGCTTTTGTATAATATAGTGGCTGACATGAATCAATTTCTAATCTGTAAAAAAACATAAACGTTTTTGTATAATTACCAAAAAAATCTACACAACCTTGTGTTTTCGTGCAAAATTTCAAAATTCAAAAATGACATTCGAAGGCCAAAAGTAGTCCCTCTTCCTCACTTACATCCTTCCACTGTCGACTCATTCCTGCTCCTGACATCATTAACACCACCGCAAATTCAACTCCCTACCTGTCACCTCCCTGCTCGACCCCCCGCCGATCCTCCCATCTCTCTCCCTCTGGCACCTGACACAACTCTCACCTCTCATCCACCCTTAGTCCTTTAGTTTTTCCCCCCAGCAGCCATGGTTCGTTTCCGTATCGGCTCGGCCTCCTTCTTTGAGTTTGCTCCTGCTACCTTTCACTCTCCCCGTCGCTCTTGCTGAACCCCTTGCTCTGTCCCTCTCTACTTTCTGACGCTCTGCGTGATGCTCGTGAACTTCCTTCTGTGTTCCATCTGCCCCTTTCCCACCTCTCCCACTCCCTTCCAGCAGACCCACCTACTCAACGGGTGCTCGCCATACATGCAGGCAGACACACACTCGGCCTGGAGCTGTCAACTGGCTCCTCGGACGGTCCCTGCTCTACTGTATTTCAGCAGCAGGGGGAGTGTCTGGCTTCTGTGGACAGGACAGCGGGGATGAAGAATTGAAGTCATCACGGGGTCATTTTCATGGACTAGCTGATGAGGATGAGCTAAATTCGTGAAAGTATGGAAAACTATCCACACTACAATGAGAAAACCCTTCATTACAAGTAAAAAACAGGAATTTAAAAACAGCAGAATTGTCGCTTGAAAGCCTTCTAACGGCCTTGATTTCTTCTGCTGCTTTTTCAGGTCCTGAATTGTTCGCACCAATGACCTCATCTGTGTGGGAGCCAGGCTAATTCTCTGATTCTGCTGCACGACGTGAGCTTTTAGTTTGGTTTTATTTGACTCTGTTTTGTTACACGCCATTTTGCCTATGTTATTGTCATTTTTAAATACAAATCCTTCACCTAAGTGACTCCTATTGGACCTCCTTTCTGTGTAATGGCCAAATTGGGCTGGTTATAACACTTCCCTTAAAAAAAGACATCAAATTTTACCTGTTACTTCTACACTAGATAATAATAAATGAAAGAGTCTTCATTGTTGAGAAAACATCTACAGTGTATTGTGCCATGTTGCTAAAATGTGCTGACCTACAGCAAAATATCAGCCTAGTTTACTTCATGTAAAGGTCACAGTATTTTCAGAGTAACTACGGTATTTACAAAATGAATACCAAAGCAAACAAAAAAGCTGAAAATAGAAATACTATAGTCAAATTTGTATTTAGCTACAGAGGTCATTTGTTTGTATTTGTTCATATACCTGATATATTTCTACTTGAACTTTTTGCAGGAATATAAATTGTATATTTTTTACTACAATTGTAGTGTATATGTGTATATGTAGCACAGGTCACAGTGAGTCTCTGACCTGCAGCACATTATCACGGACCAGCTCAGCACACAAGTCATGATTTGTCTGCTGCCCCCACCTGCTGGTTAGAAAGCTATTATATTTCTGTGATTCAACAAATTGACTACCGGCCAGTCCCAGTGCGTTTGTTTATCTCTGCATTAATACGCGTGTGTGTGTGTGTGTGTGTGTGTGTGTGTTACACAAAGAGCTGTTCAGTCATTTCCACCCACTTACTGTAGCTTCTCTGCATCTAGTTCAGAGTGATCTCTCCTAAGCTCTGAGGCAACCTGGGAAGGAGAGTCACATTGGACCACTAAATCGGGACCACTGGCCTAATGAACTCCACATATTAACAAGCACAAATAATCAGCCACCCGGTTTCAAAACCACACCACCGACAGTAATAACAGCCTGCTGCCTGGTGTTGTTTATGTCACACTGTTGCACTCACAAGCCACAGGAGGGGAGAGTCTGTGACCTAAAGAGCTCCTACTCGGGCCTATACTGTCTAATTCCATGTTTATGGTTTTGCCTTTTATAACACACACAGACGGAGCAGCCCAGGCCACAAGCACACGGAAATATCATCATGCGCCCTCTCTGCTGCTAATTGGTGCCTTGGTACCATCCCTCTGGTAAGGACTCCGCTTTGCACAAGGCGACCTGAGGATCAAGGCCAATTTCTGCTTCTGCCTCTCTGTCTGTGCACTGTGTTCACAGTGCATGTGCAAAAGTCAACCAAATATTTAATTATATACAAAGAAAACTAATTTGTAATGTGACATTCATGGTTAATCTCTTGTGAACTTAATGCCTTTAATTTACTTTCGAAAGAGGAATCAACTATTATTTAAGGTAGAAAGTCCTGGGTTATAGATGATGATATTTTTCACATTAAAACTCATTAATAACACTGTGAACATGCACAAAGAGGATTTAAAAAATCCCCTCATATCTAGAAAAGTCTTTCTACACAGATAAAATTTATAAAAATTCAATCCTGGCAGAGGGGGAAGGAAGTTTCTTCTGAAAATATGAAATGAAAATATTTAAGAAAAATACGTGATGCCATTATTGTCTACAAAATGAAAATATTCAAGTATTGCATGCCCTACAACAAGTGTTGATATTTTTAGTATGCTCAAATTATATAGCAGCCCAACATTATGGTTTCCTTGGCAACAGTGCAAACGACTTTAAGTCTCACCATGTTTTGCAACTTCTCGCAGCCTCAAATCAGTATGTCTAGCGCCATTGGAGTGTCTTATATACAAGATTCATAAGAAACAGAATAAATATATCTTATAAATCATATTATTCTCCCTATTTATGACTTCTGTACAGTTTCCTTTTTGTCTCTAGTGCAAGTTTCAGATGTAAAAATAATATTTTTGCTCAGTAAAACACTAACGCCAATAGAAGAATCGTTATGAAATTATAAGAAGACAGATAAAAGATCGGCTACAGAGAGAAAATGCACAGCGTTACGGGAGAGAAATGGAGGGGTGGATTGCTTGGGGTGCTGTGGGTAATGTAAAGAGGACAACAAAGTAATTACAGGCCAACTAATGACTGACAGACAACTGGGTGAGGGAGTGAGAAGGAAAGGAGGCTGAGATGAAGAGGAAGGGAGGGAGGGCATGCTGGTGCAGTGTATAGTGGGTGTAGTAATCTGCTGGAGCCTCCATAACACCATGGTGGTTAATTAGTTTCCAACTGTGATGACTAACATATTCTGGGGCCACCTGGAGCAGCAAGGAACTTGAGATTTTCCACCCAGCTGTCTGTCTGTCTACTGTCAGGCTTGTCTGCCTGTCTGTCTTTTTTTATTTTTTATTTAAATCACTGCTTTGTCTGTTTGTTATTTGTCATGTTTACCAGGTTTCCTCTGTGTATTTGTTTTTTGCAGGTCATGTCGTGTTCATAAATATATACAAATACGCACAGATACCTCTTAACATACATAAACCCTGAGGCCCTCCACTCCTCTACGTGCACTTTTATCCTTGTCCACAAGGGGTCATAATGGGGTCGATAAGATTCAGTGCAGGTTTTCTCAGCGGTCAGCTGTGCTGTTAGGTAGTTAATTAGAAGGTAATGTGACGAGTATATATGTAAACCTGAATGTGAGATCTGTGAATGTGAAAATAAGATCATCTGAAACTATTTCAACATGTTTTTCTGAACAAGTCACCCGAATCTCTAATTTTGTATCTTTACACATCATAGCTGTCATGTACGTGATTTACAAATACAACACAATTAACCGTTCTATGAAATACAGAACTGCTTCTAACAACATCTTCGGTGACTCTACTTCAAGGGTGATAATATGCTTTATTTAATATACAATAGAATCAGTCTGTCTTACAATGCCAGATGCCAATATAGCAGCAGAAAACCGATTGGTTGGTTAAGTGAACACAGATAAAGATAGCACAGATATAAAACTAATTGAGTCTATTTTTAAGTCTTTGCAGTGTCTTTTCTGCAACAACAGATTCCACAGTAAAGCACCAATGATTTTCTATATGAATAAAACTAACCAAGACCTGCAAATCAAATTTAAAATCACTGAATTTATACAGCCCTCTCTAAAAAACAATAATAAATAGTAATAATATGTCTTTATAACTGGTTCCACGTGACAATAATCCAACAAGAAATACATATAAAAGAATTGAAATCTGTATTTGTAGCCACTTACACATCTTCTTATAACACGATATGTTGTTGTTTAGTAATAGATACTGACTCACATAAAGTTACTTAGTGGTTAATAAAACAAATGTTTAGTAATCTCCATTTTGTAAAGCATAATAAACCATTTCTTTTTACTGTGGTTGTGTATGTTGTCCACTGTTTACGTTTTAATAGCGAACTCAACTTCCCATAATGCCACTCCGAAGTGCACGTGTCAGCGCTGCCAGCAGACGGGACTTGTACGTCACATTCCTGCATTCCCTTTTTCCTCAGTGTGGGACGACGGAGTTCCCAGCAGATAATCCTCTCCCCACGTTTCTTCCCACAGAAACACACCCATGACACGGCGGATTTGATCTCAGGAGACGCTCCCGGGTTCACCTGGAGTCGGAATCTCACTTCGGGTGAGGCTTTACCTCAATTCAATCCCGTGAAGGTGTTTATCAGATGGAGCGGTTAGCCATAACATTGGTAACCGGATAACGGCTTCATAAAACTGTCTGGGTTTGCAACGAGGCGTCGTGGTTTGCTACCTGTTTGTGCCTCGGCCTGAGCAGGCAGACCTGTTGATATGCCGCAGCTGACGGTGAACGGGTTAAATCCGTTACGTTCTGGCCTGTCGTTATTGTGCTTGAGTCCCGTGCTAACATTAGCCGGTTAGCCGCAATGCTTGCGTCACCTTTGTTGCCGGCGGTACGCGGGCACACACACCAGGGCGTGGAAGCGCCTGTGCACTGATGTGGCCAGATGTTGCTTTGTTAGCTTCACAAGAGACATGACATCGCGGTGTAATAACCGTCCATAACACTACCGGGCTATCATACACAACATCCGAGGAACATGGGCGTGGTTATGGGAGTGCAAATTGGAAAAGTTGTAGGATTTAATGGAGTTGTGGTCAGCTAGCTATCAGCTCGGTGTCAGTATGTTGTGTTTGGAAGTGACAGGAATGTGACTAATCATTAGGTGACAGGCCTTCCCTGGAAAGGAGCAGAGCTTGCTGCAGATCAGCAGCTTGTCTCAGCTGTTGACCCTCACAACAAAGAGGCCGGATCACTGCTGATGCACTTGCAGGTGAAGGAGGATCCTTCATCTGTCCTCATATGTAGCTGTGGGTAGAAAGGATAAATTGAAACATTGAATTGTTAAATCCCATCCAAGAAGAATTTCAAGAAATCCTAATGATGCGACCAGTTTGATATCAATATGCAATTTGAACTGTTTCAGCAGGAAGGTCCAGGGTTTGATTCCCAGGCTGACCCTGATCGTTTCTGTATGGAGTTTCCATGTTTTCCCCATGTCTCCGCGGGTTTCCTGTGTGTACTGTGGTTTCCCCTAAATAGTCCATAGGTGTGAATGGGAGTTTTCTGCCTTTCTGCAATAGACTGGCAATTTGTCCAACCTTGTCTTGGGCCCAGTGACTGCTGGGATAGCAGCCCCATCGCTACCCTGACATGGTTGAGATAATGTATGGATGCAATCTATACATTTCAGTTGATAAAAAAAAAATCAAGAAATCATTATAATACAGCAAGTTTGATATAGATATGACATTGCCGTTTACCACATTAACTGTGAACAAGCTGACATGTTCTGGCCAATATGATGATGTGTTAAATTTTGATTGATTCATCTCCACTGTAGAAAGAGAGCAATTGCATGTATCCTGCAAATTGCTCATTCACAAAACGCATCAAAAATATACAACAAAAAGAGTGCACAACTTTGGTGTGTCTGGTTGTGTCTTTGCAATTGTCTTTTTGTAGAATAATCAATTGTGCAATTTTAATCACGTATGGTTTGTGATTGATTGACTGGGACGACACTACTCAACAGTAGCTCTGCCGTAAATCTTGTCTTTATGATTTTTTTTAGCATTTGTTCACCCAGTCAATGGGGTATTGTCACTTTGAGGTGGTGCTGTTGTATTGGGCTGTGACAGGCAGTAGAATCAGTACTGTGGGAATTTAATATTTTTAACACACCTTTCATAACTTTTACTACAGGGTGAAAAATACACTAGCATGGCACAAGACTCCCCTGAATGTTGTTTTCAAGTAGTTTTAATGTCCAGTTTGCCCATAACATTCCTGAGATTCCTGCTGTTCGGAGACAGATTGAATCAGAGTGACTGTATTGCATGCAGTCAAGGAATCTTTGCATGCTAACACAAGTCACCTAATAGACCCTGCTGACTTGACGGAGATAGGATTTCCCAGACTTTCATTCAGGAAGGTCAACCTAAATGAAACACGATTTCTCCATGCCACACAGCTTCTTTACTAAGACGATGTTGTATTTGTGAAAAGCTTTATGGAATCTGTCTGATAGGAAGTGTTTTCATTCTTAAGTGAAAAGAACACAGACTCTAATCCAAGCAGCTCATGCCACTGTGTTGCATCATCTGGAAACACTTTGTTATTAGTACAGGTGGTAAATCAGGTTCAGGTGGTGTCTCATCCTATGACTAAGTGAGAGATTAGAGAGTGAGAGAGATGTAGAGCTGCAGCTAAACAATTTTAATAAAGGACTAATCTAGCGATAATTGGAACGATGAATGGACTAAGCGGGCAAGTAATGCAATAATTAATCAAGAGCTCTTAATCGACTGTTCAGCGTGTCTTAGTGATTGTATTGGGCACATGCTTGCTAAAACTAGAGACAAATGCATGAAATCGACTTTGGAAAATACCTTTCAACGACCTTCACTGAAATCAAGAAAGAATTCTTGAGAGTTTCATCATGACAAAAAGATGTTCTGTAAAAATTAATCAGACCTAACCTCTCACATATTTTTCTCTTACAAGAAATAAACTCTCACTCATCACACAAATTTTATTTGAACCTGAATTTGATCTATTTTGAAGACAGGATCAGTTCCACAGAATATAAAAAGGAAACCCTACAATGCAGTCGGGTGGACCTCTTGCAAAACTTATTGTAAATGATTATCAAATATGAATTATTTCTACCAGTGTTAAGTTTTTACATGTTTTGTCCTAATTGATACAAAATGGAAAAGGGTTGTCTACACTGTAATCATCTTGGTTGTGTTATTGTTGGTCAACTTGACATTTTTAGAACAGTGAAGGTATTCGTTAGCATTAACGTGCAAGCTTGTGTTGTGGCTAACCATTCAGATCAGCAGGGATGCTAATGCTAACTTAGCTTAGCGAATGATTTATCAATGTGTCTCTGTCTCAATAGTCTCTCTTGCCTAATATTGATTTTGGGTTAAAATGCAGCCTAGTTAGACAGCTGACTGCTTGGAGGGCAGGTCAGTTCAGCTCAGCTGTTTGTTTGTCTTCCTTTCCGACTACCCCAGCCTCTCTGACTGCGCCACTTGTCTAGTTGAAATGCATCGTGCATCGCTTTAGCTTAAAATATTTGTAAACCCTGTAAGTTCAGATGACGATTCGACAATAAATTGGATTGTCAATACATTTTTATTTGAGTGATAGTTGACTGTCACTGGTTTAATGCTTGATATGTTTGGTCAACATACATACTGTATGTATGCAATTGTATTATGGATAGTAATAATTATTCGAATGGCACAATATGTAAATTCCCATAACATAATTTTTCATTCGTTCATTACAAGTTTTAGAGTGTGTGCTGTCATCATATTGAAAAAAAGCCCTCTAATCTCTATAATGTGGGGAATGGTAAAAAAAACCCATATTGAATGACGAGTCATAATTCAGGAAAACAAACAATAGCTTGGTTAGAAGGAAAACATTTTATGATGTAAATAGGAGATTATAATATCATTAGTTCACAGGCATATAGCACTATTATTTTTTCTTCTAAACGAGCAGCTACCTCACAATGTCATTGTTCAGTTTTTTCTATGGCAGACCTTTGTTAGCAAACAACGTGTTTTGTCATGTGTGATTTTGCTTCATTGGCCAACCTTTGTTGGTACATTTTTTGCTTGTGTTACCCAAAGGCCATAGAACTTCCACTTAAACTCTGTACATTTTGTAAAGGGCCATGAGCTGCATTACACACCATTTCTTGTTTGCAGGATTTTGTGTGAGCGAGGGAGGGAGGGAGTGAGTGAGGGAGTGAATAGAATAGCTTTGTTGGGCTACAATGCCGTCAGTTCTACAGCAACAACAGTACAATATTGCTCGTCCCGACCCTCTCCCATTAAGTCACACCACCAATACCCCAATTGTCCCCGTTACAATTGAGGTATTGTCGGAAGGGCATCATAGGCTCACACCATGGACCCCCCCGCTCTGTGGCGTGTGTAATGTATGTCTGTTTCCTCATATCCAGGTCATGTCCTGCTCCACCCTGTTTACTTACAACAGTATATTACATTGAAGTGACAACAGCCTCCTAAAGAAATGCTCTCTTCATACAAGTACATATTGCTCGCTTAGAATTCATTTAGTTCGGTTGGAAATAAAATCAAACATGAAGTTGTAAGAAAAACACATTGTTTTCTATCTTTGTTGGCTTTGTGGAGTGATGCATGCGACATGAAGCATGTCTAGTGTAATGCATTCACACAATTTGTCTGCACTTGACAGGATGACGGTTGTCATCGGCTGTGTTCGCCCAGGCATCAAACCTCAGCCAGTTTACGTTTGATTCCTGGATGGAAATTTGCGTATGCCCTGTAAACCCAACAACACTTCTGGTATCTGGTATGGGGTAGATAACTAAGGTTGCAATGAATAGTTGACATTTTCGACAATTTCCACAGTTGATATTTTTAAACAATTATTTACCTTGTTAAGGGATGTGCTTTCCCAGCCTTACACACTGCTGCCTGTCTGTCAAGAAGCTGATGATGAGTGACTCAGGCACGATCAACTGGGAGAGCTTGGTGTGAAGCAGCTCTGGCGAGGGTGACGTGCAGGTCTATGTTGACTTGTCGGCCTGGTATGCAAACTTCATGGGGCCGAGCAAGGTTTCTGGATTTTGTTTTAACAGATGAGCCAGCACGAGACTTTCAAATGTTTTCATGACTGTTGATGTCAGTGCGATTGATATTGTGATCCACTGATATCGTGTTTGGTGGTGGCAGGATCAACAAATTGAGCTTCTGTAGCAGGATGGCACTGTGGAGAGTTGGAAGGAGTATTAGTATTGGTGCCAGTTGTTCAGCACAGAGCTTTTGGTTTGAGGGTGAAACATAGTCCTGTCCAGGTACTTTCTGGGTTTTGTCAGCTGATGGGCTTTTGGCCCTCCTTGGTTTTTCAGAAGTAGAGTTGTCGTGGGGCTACTGATGTGCGGTTGCGGGTTGCTGAGTGGGTGGCAGATGAGCTGGCAGAGTAGGATGGAGTGCTGCAGTCATCGGAAAAAAGTCCTTACGCTCTAGTGACAGCAGCAAGGCAGGTTTAAGGATGTGTATGAGCAGAGGTAAGATGGAGTAGTGGGGCAGGGGGGATCTAGACTACTTTTATCTTTCAAACCTATAGTAGAACTCATTCCTCTTGGGGGGGCAAACCGATTGGGAGGGTTTCCTTTTGTATTTGGTGATTTCCTCCAGGCCTTTCCACACTGAGCAGGAGTTGCTTGAGGAGAACCTGTTTTTCAGCGGATTGTTTGGCCAATCTAATTCCTCTCTTCAGCTTGTACTTGGTCTTGGTACTTGTATAGTCTCTGTTCCAACTCCTATATATCTCTTCTTTAAAGACGTATAGGACCCGGAGTAAAGTGAATCATACAGTGATGAGAGAGTCCCGGCGCATGGAGGAGGAGGGGCGATGTGCGTCTTTAATTGTAGTGTAGCAATGGTCAAGTGTTGTCTCTTCACTAGTCTGGCAGGTAATATTTTGGCAACTCTCTGTTCATGTCTCCATCCATTATGTATACAGCTTGTCCATATTAGGATCGTGATGGGGCCTGAGCAATCCCATGGGATTTCCACTCCACCCTTTTGCATCTCATGGGCATATTTGGAGGAAACCCTCGAAGACACAGGAACAGCATGCAAACTCCACACAGTATGGACCATGGCCAGCCCGAAACTCAAACCCAGGCCCTCTGGCTGTGAGGCAACAGTGCTTACCACCAAGCCACTGAGTCACTCGCTGCTTTGGTTTGCCTTGTTAAAATTCCCTAATACAATAACTGCAGAGTCTGGGTGTTCTCCCTCCACTGTAGTTACCTGCTCGGCCAGTTATATTTGCATTTCATGCACACAAGCTTGCGGAGGAATGTATATGCCAACTGGAATGTGGCATAACTCCTTTTGAGAGTAGAATGATTTAAGAAATAACACTGCCAGAGGTGCACGAGCGCTCCAGAGTGCTGTCCACACAGTGGAAAAAAGTTTGGTGCCATTTTTAAAGGACCCGATTAGCTAAGGTTAATGATTTCCTCGTGTGTATGTGATCCTGCGGGGATTATCTGAAACAACAGAAATTAACAAAAAACAGACAAACAAGCAGGAGCAAATCACCGTGGCTGCCAACCACAGCACCGTCTTATTCTTATTTAGCTCTTATGTAACGATATATGGCCGCTAATCACTGCTGTCTGAACGCTTCCATCCCTTTGTTTACAGTATACATGTTATGCTGCTGTGCTATGACAAAATGTAGCCAACGGGATCTGTTATTGGAGACGGCAGTAGTATTCAGAAAAAAAATATTTTACTTCATTGTGACTTGGGCTGCACAATGCGGAGGAACCTTGACGTGTGATAGTTTCGTCGTCCATGCAAACAGTTGCATGACAGCACTGAGGTTCAGGGCTCTGCTGACGACCATGGAGGAATACAAAAGTTATTCATTAACTATTCTTCAGAGGTTTTTACTCACTACCAGCAATCAGCTGTCCAGGGCTTGGAGCAGTCATGGGCTGTGTTTTCACACCCACATTCTCCAACTGGAAAAGGGGAAATTTGTACACAAAGTTGGCTTGACGAAATGAAATGCTTACCTTTTTTTCCCCCCAATAAAAATGCAATGCATTTTGACAGTAAATATTCTCTGCTATACTTGTGATGAGTATTTGACTTTTATAGATTAGTATTAACACAGTTTTATGCTGATATACACAGCTTCATTTTAATCCTGTGAAAGTGATACTTCTTTCAAGGTCTTTCTTATCAAAAACATAAACTGTGTTGGATTGATGAATATAGTCAAGAGAAGAGAGGAAGTGTCTTTGGTCAGCTTTAATTAAACTATATATACTCAAAACATAATGACTTTCCACGGTAGAAAGAAAGCATCAAACATCCAAACCACTCGATCTTCTTTCACGTTTAATTCTGCATCATATCAATGACTGATGCTTGAGGCTCTACGATTCTTTACAAAAACAACAAGGCCACAACAAGGCTGTTTATCCTTGAACCTGCTCAGTGAGCATGGGAAATACACATGCTCATAAGCAAAGGAAGTAAATGTGTTGTTCCAGCCTTTAAGCATGTCTTTACCTGCATTGAAAACAATAAATAATAACTTATAATGTACTGTGTGTCAGAGCCGGGGCTCTGGTGACATTGCAGTTGTGATTACTGAATGACAATTCATGTCATCTATCTCTGCTTTTTAGTGTTACTGTCTTATTGAGAAGACGTGGTATTGGGCAGGATTGGTCTCTGCCTCATAGAGAAAGAGAGACTGTCCAGCCCAGTGTCATGCTGCGTTTGTCTGGCGAGTGTCATACCTGTCTCGATGTTGTTGGACTGCAAACACAGCATTCAGATTTTCATTTTACAGGACTGATCCGTTTGTGCTAGCCTGCAGCATAACTCATGGTTAATATTATTGTCCCAGTATCATTTTATGTGAGTTGTACTTTGTCATTGTTGTGTGATTCTGCTGGCCTTTCACCTCACTCGGTTTCTTTCGTTTTTAACTTTGGTAATAGGACGACTAGGGTTGTAGACGTGTTGGCTGAAAGCTAAGGGCATGCAAGCATAGGGGTATTTAAACCTAAAACATGTCAATTAAAGGGCATGTACATGTTGCTGCCAGAACTAGGTATTTTAACGGAGGTAGAAGTAAACTTTGTTGTGTACAAGTGTGTGGATATCAATGCTTAACTGCAGCATAGTGAGGCTGAAAGTGTGGCAGGCTTTTTGATGGAACAGCTGGTGAACAGAAGTGAGAGAGGTAGAAGGAACGGGAGGAGGCAGGGGAGGAGTTAGGGAATGTGGGGTGGGGGGGGTTGACAAATTTAGTCTAGGAAGGGGAAACAGGACAGACAGGAGCAGGAAGAATGGGGGAGTGAGCATGCCTCACTTTCAACCACCACGTTGATACAGATAGACCTAATGCTGCAATTTAGTGACTCATTGCATCGCATTTTTCACAGTGCAGTGACCAACATAAAAAAATGAAAACAACAATATCCTGCAAGTGATGTAGTTACACATGTCTTGCTAGTGGTTCTGGCAAAAAGGGACTAGTGTTGGGTAAATGTTAGATGTCTCCTCGTGCCAAGCTTGCTAAGCTTCTTGCTTCCTGTCTTACAGTCTCTCGTGGACCGGTGAAGCCACACCAGTCCATTGTGCATGTAGCCTTTTTTCTTTGTCTGGAAAGGTTGAATCACTTTGTCTCAACCTCCGCCTCTCTTGATGAAAGCTTGGCTTGTTGACTCTTTTGTATAAACTGATTAGCTTCTGTGGCTAGCAAGCTTAAAGATAAATTCACAAATGTGATCACCACATGACACTTGTCGGAACAGAAGTAAACATCACTGCAAACACATCACTGCAAACCTGCAGGGGTTTGCAGTGATGTGATTATGAAACACAGCAAGGCATAGAGGGTTCTATGGTGCTCCAAAAGAACAATGGGTTGCTTCAATGCTGGATATAGAACCACTGTTTACGTTGGATAGCGGCGTCAATAGTAGTTAAGGTCAGGTGAGTCTGACTTAGATCACTGATATTCTGTGTTTGTAAATTGGAACATTCTGGAGATATTTGGCATTCACTTAAATTGTCTATAGGCATATGGATGGACCACTATGGATTAGGCCTGGGTGACAAAATGATAGCGATATGTACCAGCTTATGTGTGGTCAAAGTCATCCTATTTTTTCTAGTTCTTTATTCAAAATGGTCACTAATTATCAATGTGGACTGATCTGAAAATTTTTATTCTAGCAACATTTTTGGCCACACCAGGCCTGTTATGGATCCATATTGCACATTGTCTTAAATAGTGCAAAGATAGAAAGTTTTATATATTTCTCTATATATTGGGCGGTCCCAGAACTGTGTTATGTTTTAACTGATATGTACATATTGTAAAATGAATTTTCATTCAGTAACGCTGTTTCGTTGCACGGCCTACATGGTGTTTCAAGGTAGAATGCCATAATGTCACACTAAGAGGCAATGGTGAACATGTGTGTATCTAAATAAATGTATAACTTCATGTTGGCATTTTTGGGTGCTTTAAGATGCTTTTCCACATGTTTTGTAGACCGTGTTCTATGGATCTTGAATGGTCACCTCAAAGGCATACTGACCCACTAAGCAAACTAATAAAGAATGAATAAAAAAATATCTGCAGAATACTGCAACTAAAATAACGTCAGTGAGCAAATATATCGATTTTACTAAATGTAATTTAGGTCCAGAGTATTGATTTTTTTTTTTTTTTAAGGTCGCTACACATTTTACCACAGTAAGCACATACAGTAGAGTACATATCAGATGATGGATAAAGAAAGTGCCACACACAGGGACTGAAAGAGTGAGAAATGGATGGCAGCTGTGTTGATGAAGGGATCAATACCTATTGGCAGCAGCAGCTACCACTCAGGCAGTAATTCTATACTGTGTGTCTAGGACAGCAGTAGGACACATCAATGTGTGCATCCACACCATTATTGTGCTGTATCGAAGACTGTCAAATGAACTTCTGTTAGGTCACTGTTTTTGGTTATTTCTGTTTTTTGTTTTCTGGTAAAGTTATTTTAACCACTCCAGAGAGGGTTGTCTCATACAACACACAAGCTCTTAAAATACATGCATTGTTTTGATGTTTTTGGACATTTGGTGAACCCCCAAACTGCATTGCATCTGCAGTTCTTCTCCTAACTTGCTCCCTTAGAAATAGTCCACAAACAAAAAGTAAAATGTGAAAAGCAAATACAGGAATTCAGCGTCAAGTCAACTACTATTCTTTGTATTCATTATATATATACAGTATATATATATTTACATGGACTTCTGCAGTTGATTGTGAAGTTTTATGAGTTAGAACGAATGGTCTTATTAAGTGAAGGGACATCTGTGCTCCATCTGAGTTTACAAGTAAAAAAAACTAAATGCAGTGGTATAGCACAATTCAAAATTGCTAATTAAAATGATGATTTTGTTAAGCTGCTGATTGCCACCTGGTCCCTGTGGGGAACAATTGTTTGTCAGCCAAGCAGTGTTCTGTCTGCAATCTGCTAGTTCTGGCTGAGACAGGGGGAAATGAAGAGTGGCGGGCCATGGATTATTGGGTGGGGTATTTGATCTGAGTTCGCAGAAAAGGTTTGGTTGGGGGTAGTCCCTAACACAGCTGGGATTGGAAAGAGGAAGAAGGATGACAGTTGAAGTTGTGAAATCTGTCGTGTGTGTGTGTGTGTCTGTGTTTGTCCCAGTGGTTACGTTTTTGGAGTGTTCCTCAAACACATTTTAATTTTAGCAAGGCAGTATCAATATATAAGTCGATTGTGGGCAATGTGGGCACTGTCCTATATGTCCCAATAGACAAAGAAAAGCGTAGAAAAACATCAGATCAATCGGACCAGGTTGGATTATGCAGATCAGAATTGAAGCAAAGAACCAACCTAGAAATACCGTTGGATAGGTACTTGCCCTAAAGCCACGGCTTTAGACATTGTGTATTTAACTTGTCGGCTGGAAATGCGCAGGGCTCCCCCAGTGAGTGCCCAGGGCTCAGCGCTTACCATCCTGCGTGCTCCACAGCTTAAATCCGCTTTGCATGGCTGGTGATCAAGCCATGATGTAAAGGAGCTTAGAGCAATAGGTAGACAGACGGGAAGCTGCCTCCCTGTTGGTCAGGGGTCAGGTGATCACACATGCTCAGGAGAAACACTTGCAGGGAAGAAGTGGACAAAAAGAGAGAAAATTGAGATTCAACATTCAGATATGCCTGTGAATGGACTTGTTTGAAAAGGGCCAAAAGACAATACTGTTATAAATTCATGATTTGTTTTTGGAAAAATGAAATGTAAACAAGCTAACCCCAGTCACTCCTACATTTATGCCATCATCTAGTCCACGATTGATGGTTAACACAGTCGCTCAGTCGTATTTTGTTCGATTTTGAGCTCACTCTCTTTTCTGTCTCCTTGTCTTTCTCTCTGCACAGGTCACTTTCCACCTTCCCTCCCCTCCTCCCCTTCCACTCACCACCCCACCGGTTGCCATGGAGAACTCTTCGGTGGCGTCTGCATCATCTGAGGCTGGGAGCTCTCGCTCGCAAGAGATAGAAGAGCTGGAACGCTTTATTGACAGCTATGTGCTGGAGTATCAGGTGCAGGGGCTTCTGGGAGACAAGGCTGATGGAGATGTGGAGTTGGACAATGGTGTTAAGGTGCCACAGGTTCGAGCCCTTCTACTGATATGGATGCCAAGCTTTTAATAGTTAACTTGGTGTCGGGCCTGTTTAAGTAAAGAGAAATGTTGGAAAATATCTGCCAAGTGATGAACCAGCCAGTTAATTTAAAGTTGATGTTTTAGAAGCCATAACTTAAAAAGAATTCCCTTTTGTAGACTTAAACACTCATGTTACTATTGGCAGTTTTATATTATGTCATTCAGTAACTGTACTCTGTATATAAGTAATATATGGCTACTTTTTGCTGCTATCGTAGTTTTATTTGGTATTCATTTTGTACATAGATCCTGCACTTTAAATTCATAGCACTTTTTACCTCTGCTTGTTTGTTCTCCAGTGGACAGATGACTACAATGACAAGAAAGATGGCAGCTGGTCATCTTCAAGGGGGAGAGGCTCATCCAAACCAGTAAGTGTGCCTGTTTGACCTCCAGGCTTGTGCCTCATTCCCAATTTACCTAATTGATTTCTTGAGTTGAATTAACTACACCATCAGGGAGCTGGAAATACCTTTCAATTGTTGGATGTAGAATTGGAATAAATACACATGCACCCAAACACCCAGCTATACATATACAGTATGTTATAATGTCCTACTACAACATCTCAAGGTCCTTTTCCCTTCCTTGTCTTTTCTTCGGAAACTGCGAATAGCTCTGACAGTTAGGAACTTTTGATGCATCCCCAAGATGAGAAAAAGTGTTGCACAAAAAAGTGAAAAGACTGAGTCACACCCTATGTATGTCTCCTTAAATGTAATTTTAATAAGGCATTGTCAGTTAATTTAACAATCTTGCTCAAGCTGCTTAGTCATCATCATACCACCTCCACATCACACGGTGCTCTGTGCTCATGTGGCTCCCTGGAGCCTCGCACTCATCAATCACGACGCAATGTATGCTGTTAAGAGACGTAGCACTCGAGGCACTAATTGAATGACTAATCACAAATAAATTAGTGTGCGTTTGTGTGGCTAGAGATGACACAACAACAACATTAAATCGGCAGCATTATTGATATGATTACGTAAAGTGATACCTATGAGAAGACCAGCTGGGTTTTAACTTGTGTCTCACATAATTTTCCTCTTGTACCCACTCCCCGGCTTATACTTCAGCATTGTTCTCTCCCCATCCAGGATGAATGGGAACACAGCAGTAATGGCAGTACAGGTTCCAGGCCCAGTTCAGGGTCCAGACCCGGTTCTGGTTCTCGCTCTGGCAGCAGGGGCCGAAACAACCAGTTTACAGGCCCTGCCATGGTACAGGTGCGTGTGTATATGTGTATATGTGTGCTGTGTATTTTGTTTCTTAACAGTGTGGTTCAGGTGTATCTTCCTTATTTAACAATAGCAAATATGTCATGAAAGATACAGATATAACATGATGCAAGTGCACGTTTTGGTAATGATAACATACAAGTATGCTGTATTGAAAGACTTGTAATGGACAGATGTATTTGTGCTACATCTTTACTGGATGTGTTAACTTTTAATGTCTTGTGTGTCTTACAGAATGGGAACAGAGATGGCTCCTTTGACATCCTAGGAACAGACATCTGGGCTGCCAATACAATGGACTCACATGGGTAGGTACAGTCGAATCCGTCCAGATTCCAATATATATTCCCTTTTATTTTCTCTATTCTTCTCACAGTCTTTGAGTTTCTCTTATTCTCCTTCTTTATCTAATCTGATGTAGCAAAAAAATGTCTTAAGCCTTGTTCGCCCAAGGCTTCCCAACCCTAAACGTTGGGACGCAGATTATTGCTTGCTTCCAGAGTAGCTTTCCAAAGTCAGTGAGTTTGTGCAGTTTGTTCAGCTGAAAAACACGGCAGTCTTTTATTTCAGCGTGTTTCTGCCAGAAGCAAAGTTTGTATTACATTTGACCACGAGAGACGCGAGTGCAAAGTCACAAAGTCATTTTACTACAAATAGCACAGTGAGCCTGAAAGGATTGTAAGTTACTTATAAACCAGGATGCTGTCCTGTTAAAACATAAAAGGTCAGGTCTTGGTGAGTGACGTGTGTGCGTGCGTGGCTTGGTAAGGAGTTGTTCAACATCTGTGTGGCTAAATGCGCCAACAACAATCAAATCTTACCTCAGGATGTTGGCACAAATGAAAAAAAGAAAAGGAAATGAGTGAGACATGAATCAGTGGTGCTGGAGGCAGGTTACCATGGTAACAGCTGCTCCTACTTAACTTCCGGCCACGTTGGCACATCTGAGCACAGAGTATGATGGAAGCTGGCTTGGTTGGAGAATTCAAGCTAAAATTGGTAATCACCAACACCCTGCCTCACAATGCACACACACACACACTTTGTTTTATGCCAATCTCAGTTGAATTATGGTGAGGACATTTTTTAACACAGTGTGGACAATTCCCTTGAGTCTGTGCTGTTAGTCTTTGACCCTTATTCGATTCTCATATCTAATTGCAGTGGTGCAGGCTGGGATGTGCAGCCAGAAAAGCTGGACTTCAGCCATTTTCACAGGAAACACTTCCGAGGAACGCCAAAGCACCTGCCACACATTGACAGAGAAGGGTAAGGTTTGGTGTGTGTTTTGTCACTTTGTCTCTGTCACTGACCCGACCTCAGTGGTTCCAATTTATTAATGCTCCTCATCTCATGTCCCTCTCAGGATGAACAAAAACAAGTTTGAGGCAGATGACGGCATAGACATGAATGACATCGAGAGGTTCTTACCCCACCTGCGCTCTGTAAGGCATTCTTGTTTATTTTCCCCTCAAGTCCATTTGTGAAACTAAATGCGTATATGTTAAACGTCGGCTCAATGTGACAGGCATGGTGTCACAAATGTGCATGACACTTCCTGTGCATGGTCACTGCAGTTATTTGTCACAGTTGACATCCAACACAAGTAACAAAGCCTCTCACTAAATTGTTAGAGAGTGGCCCCTTGTGGCAATGCACTGAAGAGACATTCAAGGCATTGGATTGTCATGCAGCCACAGCACCCGTTCATGTTTTGACTACAAGTTACAGCTTCTATTTTATAGAATATTGTAGTTTCACTCAAAAAAG
Source organism: Brotula barbata (assembly GCA_900303265.1). Lineage (NCBI taxonomy): Eukaryota > Metazoa > Chordata > Actinopteri > Ophidiiformes > Ophidiidae > Brotula > Brotula barbata. Next base: position 15,707 of record OMNV01009342.1, on the reverse strand, counting down.
AATAACATTTATGACCACATTTATATAAAAGTGCTAAAATCAAGAAGTGTCTTGATTTACTACATAAATAGATTTATCAGATAAAAATCAAATTAGTCAGATTAGTGATACCAAACTCCTATTTTTATCATGTACATCTGAAATAACAAATCAGAGCGGTGGACTAAAAATGATCCTTTGGCGACACCTACTGGTCAGGCACCGTGGTTAAATTGGAGTAGAATACAAAAAATGTGTTTTACCGACCCCTGGTGGCGACCTGTCGATACAACAGTTAAAGTAACATTGAGCTTAATCATAGAGAGTTTTAGAAAATACCACTATAGTGTAGATATAACATAAACGATTAATTTTCAAATTTCAAATTTAATAGTCCTTTTTGGTAAAATGTGTATGGAAACTATAGACTGAAATTTAAGAAAGAATTTAACAAATTTAGTATTTAAAAAGATTGGTCAGGATGTAGCTAGAGGTAAACTTGTTTTAGTTGACTGTTTCCAGGTATGAAAAGCTAAAGGATGGATCAATATGTTGTCCAAGGCAAAATGTGATTCCTTTAAGGTTGCAGGGTTCACTTTTGGTCAATAATGTCACACACCTTTTCATTTTGCCCAACTTAAAAAGGTGGGTGACAAACTGTCCTACCCTTTACTTTCCCTCTTGCCTTTTGAACCGAGGTGTGTTTTGCCTCTTATATTGTTTGAGCCAAGACAGCTCGCTCTAGGTTATTGCGTTATGATGATGGCTTCCTCATTTTATAGACTGTGAGCCAGAACGCCTGTTTCCGTTCACTCATATAGAGCCAAAAGAAAGATTGTGTCACATAGGTTTGTTGGGTTTGCTCGAGTTAGAGTTAGAGTTTGACTTTGTACTGGGATTTAGTAAGGGCAAAGGGAATGGGAATGAGCACTGTTTCTGTCTGACCCTTATGTTATGTCTTGTAGCATCCTCACATCCTCGCCGTCCCGCTCCAAGTCAGATATGAATTTATAGTCCAAGGAAAATAGAATACATGCAATTTTTACACACACACACACACGTTTTTAAACCAAGACAGTTGTGTTTTGGTTTTTTTTCCTAAAAAGTTTCACAGCAGAATAAGGGTGAAACCTGCAAACATAAAGCATCCCCTCCTGTGCTCTCTGCACCTCAGCCTTCACACGTTTCCACTTTCATCTCATTTTTGCTGCCTTCTGCTTTTAGTCTTGTTTTTGTCCCATGGATCTTTTCTCTCAGTCACTCAGGATTCTGCCACACATTTTAACCTCCTGTGCAGCAAAAGAAGCACATCCAGCATATAGATGGGAACAACATGTTTACCTGGAGAAATCAATAGTGTTCACACTCAATGTTCATATCTCTAACAGGGCTGTCGGTATCCTTCTGTGTTTTCTGTCAATTATGTATTTCAGGGGGCACGGTGGAGTGGTGGTTAGCACTGTTAGAAAGAAGGTTGGGGGTTTCAATCCCGGGGTCGACCCACACTTTTCTGTGTGGGGATTCATTCTCCCCCGTGTCTGCGTGGATCTCCTCCATGTGTGTTAGGTTAATCACTCTTGCCATTGCCCCTAACCAAGGCACCGTGGAAGATCTGGAGTTGGTCCCCATGCACTGTTGTGTGTCTGTGTGTTTTTGCATGTGCATGTGTTGGCTGCACATTGGATGCAGATGAAGAGATGATGGTATGGTCTGAGCTCTCCCAGATTTAAATGGAGGTGGACAAAACATAAGTTTGACAGAGATTCTATTTATTATATTGTTTACATTTTTATCTCCCAGGACTCATAACCAAAACAGAAACAATATACCTCCCTTTTGTATTAAGCACCGACAGCTACTGTATCGCTAGACAACGTCACCTAAAGTCCCCATCTACATTCCGCATGTCCTGCCAATATCCACTTCCCCTTTCCATGAGCCAGAATAGATTTACAAATAGCCCCGGGATGTGGAAAACATCTCATCTGTGTGTGTGGGTGTGTGAGAAACTTAGTGAGACAGGGTTTCTTCCCCCTGGCCTCAGATTCTTCTGCTCCTTTACCGGCCTCTCTGGAATGTTAACCTGTACACACAGTAACACACGCTGACCCCGTCTTCAAATACAGCCAATTGTGGTCGTGACAGGGCAAATTATTGATCTGTGGATTTAAGCCAGGTATTATAAAGGTCCCAAAAACCATTATACATGCCTAGTAAAACACACAATTGTTGTTTGAATTAAAGCTCAAGGTGAAATGTAATCGTCAATAGAAACTACAATCAGTGGAATCAAATTTAACTTGAGACTGTTGGCAAATTGTTGGTTTGTTTTAATGGTGCCGATTTCCATGTGTAATGAATGGGCCCTTAACAATGGACATACAAGTTGTTGGCACTGAAGTGAAATTATGGCTGGAATGCTAACTGAGCCCAAACATTTCCTACAGGTAAAAAGCAAAACCATTGTTTTGCAGAATAAGGCAGTATAATAATTGTATTTTCTTTTTTTCATCCCGAAAACCATAATCGGATAATATTTAAGTTATTTAAATGACCACTGAAGCAGCAAAGTGAAAATATCCAGTCTCAGTATGAATTAGCTTTATGTTTTCCTCAGGATAAAAATAAAAGAAATAATAAAGTTTGGCTCCCAGCAGAATTTTAAGTTCATTACACATTCCTCACAATTAATTACTCGTACGCATTAAACTAGCAACAGCATCGCTGCTTTCGTATTTTTGTATTCACCGAAGAGTATTAAGGAGCGGTATAAGGACCACTAAAGTAGCACAGGCAGTTGGCTGCTCTCTGGCCACCATATGGAGAGAAAAATTATACCTAAAGTTAAAAAAATCAACCTTCTCATAGGTACTGAATAATGTGTTAAATTTGTGTGACACTTTCTTCTAGGGACCTGAGATTCATTTCTTTCACCATCTGGTTCTTAGTGACAAATAGAACAGATGCCTCATCTCACTCATGCTGCTTGGCTCATCAGCCTGATCTGTTCACCGTACCTCTCCATACTCTGACAAGTGCAGTTGTTGTGCACGTTGCCCACCCATCCACGGGTGCATTTCAGCATCCGTATGTACAATGAGGCCAGCAGCATTTGTTCACCTTTATCCTGTATACATTATGTGTTGGAGACAATCTGGAAATACATCTTAAACTGACTTTGCTATGTATGGTTAAGATGTACGTGCAGATGCGACAGTATTGTTCCTCCGCTACTAATTTTAAGTATACCGACATCTTTCTAGTTCAATACATTCTTTCTTGTAAATGATCGTAACATCCTTTACACTGTGGGTGTTCAACCCTCTTTGGCGTTTGTCTCTGCACACAATGTGTATGAATGTCTGTGACCTGACATTACTTCCCTTGAGGTCACGTACTGCCTGCTAAGTTCACATTACTTCAGTGTCATCAGGGATGCAGGCAGTAGTATGAGCAACCACAGCATCTCTGGAGCATGGCCATGAGGGCCCACCCCACTGTTAAGGGAATGAAATCATGGCCACAGTAAACCAGTGTGCTCAGTGACCCAATCTGTTTACAATGACATAGAATATATTTCACATTTTACTCTCTAAAGTCTTGCCTTTAGAATTAAGCTTGTGAATGACTGTGAAAGTATTTTGCAACCACATCATCAGTACCAGAACCCCTTAGGAGGGAGGGCACCACATAGGGGACTGAAGGGCAGACAGAGACGTAGGAGAAGGAGAACATGACTAGTCAGAGCGGAGACATCCGGTCTGTGGTCGGCGAACAAAGCCGTCCAACGGGGGAACAAAGCAGGAGCCTGGAGCTGAGATACTACAGACTGGTTGGCCCCTTCGTCTGGAAGTGTACGTGCTGCCGAGCAGGACGCCCACTGCGGAGGGACACTGGGGGCGGGGTGGGTGTTTTGGCAGCCTGTCGGTCAGCTGTCAGTTAGTCTAAGACCAGCATTCCGCTCACAGAACTGACTCCCATTGGCTCATACTCGTCCTCGACCCTTGGATTGTTTTCCATATGTTTCTACTCATCTCACACACATTCTTCTGTCTCCTGCATGTCTCTTTTATCATATCTCTGTTTGGCTCCTCCTTTTTGTTATTTGGCTTTTCCCCATTCACCACATCACAGTCTTCTTTCCCCTTCTTTTCTCATGTCGTCCTTCACTCCTCCCCTCCATCCTTCAAATGCTGGTGGGCAGCAGAACAATATCCAGAGGGTCACGGCGACCGGTAGCCCCCTCCCTGTGGTCTCTTCCTGCTATTGTCCCTATTCCGACTGCTGCTTGGCTCCGTACACACAGTGGCATAATCACCACTGGACACACTTTTGTGCTCTGGTCTCCAAGTATGGAAGGAATACACGTTTTACTACACTCAGCTTAACAGCAATGACTATATCCCAATCATAATCTATTCTAAACTCTTTTTCCTCTGCTCTAAGGACCAGTTGGTGCCTGATAGTCAGTCCTCACAAATACAGCTAAGCTAGCCCTCACACACACACACACACAGCATCTGGCTTGATCCAAAATGAGATGGCTGCTGCTGTATTGAAAAACAGAGACCACATTTGATTCAAGTCTGCCTCCATCATTCAGAAAGATGGCTGAATCCAAGCTGTAATCATGTGACCCATGCTGTCGTGGCAGCGGTTGTTCCCTGATAGTGTTTTCTCTGGGTGCTGCAGGTTTTCCTCCTCTTTTTCTGACACTTTGATCCCACGATGTCTCTCTCTCCCGTGGTTACACACCTGAGTCCTTTGATGTGGCTGCCTATCCGTCTCCGCTTTGCCGAGGCCCGTGCTTTAGATCACGAATTAAATGAGACACGGAAGTCGGGACCTCACTTACTGTACCTGTCAGTAGCAGCTCTAAAAGTCGTCTTTCTCCTCTCATTTGTGCTGTCACGGGCAGCAGCTGAAGCGTTAGTTACACAGAAGGCCAACAGAAAAGTACATTTCACCAATCAAATCCAATATACTAAAGCCTACCCTCGTGAAGACCATAAAACTCAGTTTGTTGACATTGTGTGCAAGCAGTGTTTGTCGATATCTTATAATTTTGTGGCTACTTTACAGACAGATACAACAGAACTTGTCCTCTCAGGTTTAGTTAATAATCCAGCCGCAGCATTTTTCCATTTTCCCCCATGACTTTCAGAAAAAGAACAGACGAGAAGTAGTGATCACTCCTAATTCCACATAAAAACAATTACTGCCTCCCTTTCTGCCGCCATGTCGACGTTGTTCTTTCTCTCCCCCTTGCTCTCAATGAGCTGTCCTAACATGCCATCCCTGGGGCAGTATTAAATTTATTGGATTTGGCATCTGGGCCCTCGCATACATAAATAAGCAATAAGAAACAATGGACTGTAGACAGCCAGAATGAGCATCGTACCAGAGTCGTTACACACTGAAAGAGACAGGAAGACACACACACACACTTCCCTTTCTATACTATTTGCAGGGAAAGTTCTATTATTGTTTTTCTCGGTTTCCATTCTATTTTCCCATCTCCATGTACAGCTGTACCGCTTTCACATCAAAGCAAAGGCCCGGGGTGACAGACTTTGTTGTTACTACGAATGGATCGCCAACGTCTGTCAGACCGAGGGCCACACGCCATTACATGATCTGGCCCAACGCTGCTCAAATAATAATAATGCTACTTAATTCTCTACAAAGTAGATCAGTAAGCCACGTCTTCCACAACGTGATATTACAACAATAACTTAAAATGCAACAACTGTGCTTTAAGTGTCATTGAAGACCCAGCTCTTGTTTGAATGATTGAAAAAATTAAATTAATGACCAATTGGAATAAAAAGACTACTACTTTCTTAACAAAGTATAGAAGCTCTGAATGCATGAGCAGAGGCACCTTTCTTGTTGTTGTTGTTGGTATTGTTTTTAAATCCAATGCACTTTAGCCCCATTTCCTTTGTTTGAAGAGCTGTGAAGTTCAAGGTACAAGGTGGCTGCTGGGCTAAACGGCTACGTGATTTCAGTGGGTGGAGTTACATTAAGAGCACATCCTCTCTAGTGTTTCAGGTAGCCTCTCCCAGTGACCTGTGACTTTCCCAGGAATGCTATGGGCTACGGAGTTATGCAGACTTCCTCTTGAGGCTTGACACACACACATCCAAGCACGTAATAGGACACACACAAACACTGTCAACTAATCATCTAACCCATGGCCAAGTTTTTGGAAACGAAAATGAACTATCAAGTGGTTGTTGGGCACGCAGTAAGATACATATGCTAGGCACAGCTATTGTCAATAGATTGTGTTCAATGCTTCTGTACAGTAAGTTCCGTTTTCACTTTTTTCATGAATGTAAGTCAGAGCCGCACACTGTCTGTGTATCCAGACTCTCTTCCCGGTCATTGTGCCCTTTGATGTCAACTCTTCTTAAAACATTGCTGTCTTAGGCTATAAAGGGTGCTTCATATCAGAACTATAGGGAGAATCCATAGCCATGACAGATATCCCCCGTCAACTGACTGAAAGATGGAAAAACCTGAATGAACACCAATTATCTCAATTTCCAATCCTTAACAGGCGCATACGTTTCTTCTTGCTTTATATCTCGCTTTGCTTCTCCAGCAGCTCACGTTACAACCAAACCTCATCAACCCACAGTTTGAACTTAACACCCATTCATTTATTCATTCATTCATTCATTCATAAACTTAACTCAAAACAGACAGATTCCAAGACATAGACACACATCCATGCGCGGCCTTTCTCTCTCTTTCTCTCAGTTTATCTCCATATGTCCCGTTCCTGCTGTCTTCCTCACTTACACAGCGAGGCACCCACCCCATCCTTGTCACGTCCACAGGACTCGCTCTGCCTGCCATGAGGTTAGAGGTCGTCTGGCAGGGGACCAGCACGGCCCACGCCTCTCTTTGATCTACGCCGCTCTGGCTGCTACCTGCAGATAGTGTATTCACACACGGCTCTCTTGCTAGCAGCCACAGACAAAATTCCGCATCACTCACTTCCTCCCTCTGTTTCTGTCAACTGCGCTATCATGTATACAGTTCTAGCTATCATGTATTTTTGTATATAGGCCAAGTACGTACATATAAAAAAGACGGTGATTTACTGTAAAACATGATATATAGTAAACTCAAAATTTGCCATTTTAAGAGCTGTGTACATTGTTTATATATATATATATATATATATAATAAGGGACTCTTTCGCTTGCTGATGCATATGTCATCACAAGCAAAAATTCAGTGTGTGTGTGTGTGTGTGCTGTCATCTGGTTACCATTTGAAGGCAGAATTACAGCTAATGATATCCTAGAGGAAAACTACAGTAGCTAAACATGCAACTGTTCCTCCGTTTCTCTCCTTCGTGTCTCCGCCTACTTTTTCTCGGCGTCAGATGGTTCCAGTTTTTAACATCTGAAGTCTGCGGCGAAAAAAGTGGAATTTCACAGATATTACTTCTTGTGGGTCTAGACATGTTCACTGGTGTCTGCTCAATCGTTCTGGTCAATGTAAAGCCTTGTGCTAAGAGACAGCGTCAGTGTGCGTTTTCCTTTTTTAAATTGTATATAATGCCATGCCACAAAAATACAGTGCCCCCCCCCACCTCCACTCTCTGCCCCTCACATCTGGATTTAATCAGACTCCCACAATTCCCCAGCAGCCTCACTAAAAGAGAAGTAGGTTAGAGAGAGCACCACTATCAAATATCAAGTTCTCTCTGAAACTCATTTGAAGGTATGTAGGTTTCTAAGATCCTCAATGTACGTTTGTATGGATGTAAGAGAAAGTAGGGAACAGAGTTTTACCTCCCACTGTGGACGCCTGTGTTTTATATTGTACTATATTATGCAGCTATGATCGTAAGTGTGTATGTAATGTACAATTGTGTCCTAGTGGAATACTATTCTAGATTACTACTTTCTCTCTTCTTTTTTTGTATTCATGGCTGTTCAGACTCTCTTGACACACTCACACAAATACATACATTCATACATGAGAGATGATGAGATGAGATGAACTTCATTAATCCCACTCTGGGGAAATTTCAATGTCACAGCAGCTCAAAAACAGGCAAAGACACAAAAAGAACGCAAGAGAACACAGATACGGAAATATGAATTGAACAAACACTTTATTCATCTATTCAACCATTATTAACTATATTCAAACATACTTAATTTAAGATATTCATGTGGCTAGCAATATTTTGCTAGAATTTTAACTATATTCACCAAAACAGAACAATACAGACTGAAAATAAGAATAAAATTGCATTTAGTAGGAGTATGAAGAGGGAAGGATTCATCCAAATGTGCACTGACTGCTGCTAGACCCAATAAAAAGAGAAGTAGACAGTGATGTCATTACGTGGTGGAAACTCACTGGTCATGAGACCATAACTGCAATCTGAACTTTTGTTCTCTTTACACACACACACACACACACACACACACACACACACGCAATGTGGTCATCACAGCAAACTGTCGCCTGCTATTTCTATAGCAGGCGACAGCGGGGAGGGAAACATTTTTCGTATCATCTTCAGAGAAATTGTTCATCCCTTAATTTGGGTTTTTAGATTGAGCCAGTTCAATATGTACTTCAAAAGTCCCAAATGTTTAATATTAACATGGTTTTTAAATGTACCTGGCATTTTAAAGTTTTGTGTGAATCGTATTTATAATTGTAACTTTAGTTGATTATTATTTTTGAATGCAAGCCACCTTTTATTCTACATTCCATTTCACAGTGGCGAGGAATCTACAGACAACATACACAAAGATGGGGAAAAAAAACAATCTTTCCTGACTTTTGCTTCTATTTGTCTCCACAGGTCTTCCCACCCCTTCCTAATGAAGCTGAGATCGCACACACCAAAAAGCTCTTCCGACGCAGGAGGAACGACCGAAGGTAATGACGCACGTGCACATACACACACACACACCTGCCTCAGTGAGAGGGGATGTGTTGTTTTTTTTCTGTGTTGATGTCAGACCGGCGCCCGGCCAGGCCAAAAGCTCTAACATCTCTCTCCAGCCAAAGCAGTGTCAAGAAAGGAATGCAGGCTGCACTTTTCACTGTAGACAGGAAAAAGGGAATGCTGAGAAAATGAGACTTTGTAAAAATTGTCCAGTAAACAAAATGTCATCCAATTATTCAGTCATTTATATTTGCCTGCAGAACTAAGGCATTCTTATTCATCCGTTCATCCGATTTCCATAATGCGGTTTGTTAAATTTAACCTGTCAACCCATCCTGAAAGTCCAAACTCAAAACTGTCATTTCACCAGAGCCTGACTTCTTCTAAACCAGGTCCTTGAGAGAAAAATTCTCTCTCGTTTTCTTTCTGCCTTCTGCCCTGATGTCACTGGAAAACTGCTCTCCTGTTGCTAAGAGACAGGCAAAGAGAAAATATTTGGATTGTATCTGTGGTTTAAAAGAGGAAATTTTAGCTATGCCGAATGGGGAAAAAACACTTTCATTGTAATTGGCCCTGTCCTGGCCTGTTGTGTTCATGTGTAATGGGTGCAGTGTCGTCCTCACCAGAAACAAATGAACACAAATATACATTTAGACAACAGCAGTTTGCTTAGGTTTGACTTTTCTTGGAGATTAACAAAAAAAAAGTGTCCAATTTTGCATTCTGTTTGCAAGCACTCCATCAGCACGCCAGAGTTTCGTCCAGTCTTACTCAGAGTGAGCATATTTGTGTGTTGATGTGTGCAATGTGCCTGTTTTGTTTAAAACTGTTATTTTTCATCAGTTGATTATTCATAATTAGTATAATACTCAACAGCTGTATCGACCTGAAAGTTAAAGATTTAAGGCTTTGATAAATACTTCTTGGATTCATGATGTTACTATTACATCATATCATTCATCAGGTATGATCAATTGTATGCTCCTAATCTACCAATATGCTCCAAATACTGATCAATTTATTATAGTTCTTTAAGTAATTATTGTATTATTATGATTGCTGTAACTGCCTAAACGCTACACTATAGCTAGAATCAACACTTATTGGGTAGGGACGGACACAAAGTGAGACCATGCAGACCAGAAGGCCCGCTTAGTCTCGGTTGAAGATACAAGGCCAAGAATATGCTGCTGTAATTAATACAAACTTCGTAAAAAGATGTATGCAGCAATACTGACGTGGCAGTTTCAACATCTGCATGTTTGGAACAATTGAAAACATGAGGTGAAATACAGTGGAACAATTAGACGATGTGACACAGAGTAAAAGTAGTCCACCAAATTTTGAAAAATTAAAACAAATATTTTTTTGGAGGGTTTGGTGAGCTGGCAATGATGGAGTGAGACTTGGAGACTCCTGCGGATTTCAATCTAACACAAATGCATTCTTATAGATGTAATTTGATAAAAAACACAGTTTCTGATGTTCGTTTGCTTCCTGGACAGTGGCAGCTGTAGGCTTTGCAACTCTTCCAACCAGCTCACTCAGTACGTTTTCATGTGCACAACAATGCTTATGGCGAATACAAGATCTGGCATTTTTTTTCCAACCATGGACAACAGATCAGCTGGATATAGTGTGCGACCACTTGAAGTAATCTCTCTTGAAATTGTCTTAACAAATATAAAGAGAAGGGGAGATGTAAAGATCTCAAATGTAAAGCAGTGTTACTGTTGGTGATTCTAATGTGTCTCAGCATGAGGCAAACATCATCGTACCCAAAGACAGAAAGTATGTGTGTGCATAATGCCTCTCACTGGAGCAAGGATGATTTAAAAACATCATGTGGGCTTCACAAGGGTCTGTCAGTGCTCATACTCTTTCAGCTATGAATTATATTCTAGATTATGATCCCGATCACACATGTTGCTGCATTAATCTTCCTTAAGGCAGTCGCTGTTTTTTTCTTTTTTTTTTATCATTTTCCATATTGAATCTCCAGCGTGCATACATCCCATCCCTCACTTATATCTGTGAGTGTGACAGGTCCGTTAAGCACATAGAAAAAAGATTTGCAATCATTTTGCGTTTTAGCAGTGCAGAGCTGTAGTTGTAATATGGTTGTTGCGTAAATTGCGACCAATAGTCTGGAATAAATACACAGTTTGTGTACAAATAGGATACATGCAGTGTAGATGTAATCCTATACAAGTGTGGAATATTGGCAAATGAGGCAAAAATCAGGCTCCACAGCTACGCATTTAGGGTAAAGGATAGCATGTTCGCTCCTCACACACGTGAATCTGCATACGTTTGCCCGTTGAACATGCTAATCATCTTCCATCGCTGCTCTTTTACTTCCAGCGTCCCAGTTCTCCCATACTAACTACCGTGGCAATAATCGCAAGAAGCGTGACGGATCAATTCAGCGGGGAGGCCAACAGTGCTCAGCCCGTTGGAAACAAACAATGAAACACGATGCATTTACAACTTAATGACAACAGTCCGGTGCGTCTGTCATTCAACTCTGTGAATGAACTGTATCTGCGAGTTGTATTTGCGCACACGCATTAGTATTCAGCAGAGCACGAGAAAGAGAAATGGAGGGAGACTAAACTTGAGCTCGGGGAAAGTGTGGGCTGACTGTGGCAGGAAGGAAAAGAAATGGGAGGTAGTGCATGTGTTTCTAGTTTAGTAGGCACGTCAAGCAGGGCTGAAATTAGTTGTGATTTACTGGAATGTGCTGCTTACCGCTTACTTCTCTGCAGCAAACATGCTCCCTCCCGTCCCTTATTGCTCTCTCTAAAGATCCATTCATTATTGAGGCACTTTTATCCGAGCACACTTTTTTTTTGTCTCTTCCTAGAATTGTGCCTCACCAAAACCCTTTTTCGCTCGTATTAAAAGGAAGATGATTTAACACCAAACGTTCGTCACGTCTGATCGGCTTAGTATCCAGCACTGAAGGTCAGGCTGTTCTCAGAGACTCTTTTGAATGTTTACGCGATTGTTTAAGACTAGTAGCGTTGCACCTGATTTTGTAGCAGCCGTCCGGATTATTTCACAGATGAAGATGTCGTTGGCGTGAATGCATGTATTCAGCGTCTCAGGTGTCGGTGAATCCAACTGTTGCAAGGATCAAGGTTCCACTGGGTCCAAATATGACATAAATGGTTGAGCTCTGCCCACTGACCCCTCCTCAGTGATGCAATCTGCCGTGTGATATTCAGACCCAATTGCAGCCAGAGGAATTTGGACAAAGGGTAGAAAAGACAAAGGAATTCTTCGGGGACTATTTTGCGTGCTGTTTTCTTGGATGTGGTTTAGTTTTTGGTCGTTTCATCCTGCCCTGAGAAATAGTCCATGCACTAATCTCCAGCCTGTTGCTCTCTGCACCTGATGTGAATCTTCCGCTTTTCTGTTCATATCTTGTAACCACAATGACTCAAAGTTGTTGACTGTGCACTTCAGTTTATCTACATAACACATATGGAAACACACGTGTGCCGCCAAATGCTATAGCAAATACCCAGCCAGTCAAAACCAACCCTCCACAGTCCATTAAATGGGTATGTTGTGGCTCTTCTGAGGCCCGGTGTGTGTGTGTGCGTTATTGACTGGCTGCCCCACAGCCTTTCTCTTCCCCTGGGCCAATTGATTTGCTTGTCTGGATCAACCAATCATCCAGTGGGTCCACAAGGTCTCCGTGTACATACGTCATCTACAGCAACGCCAGTGATAAGTCAAGAGTATCCGTCCTCCTCCCATGGTCACGTCTTTTCACTGGAACCTCTTGTAGCTCTTTGTGTGTTGACTGAATCACGTCATTGTCAACTTGTTGGCTGAGTTTGTTTGTTTTTTTGAACTTCCCACTTGGCTTAATTGCTTACCTGCATTTCTGTTGTTTCCTTCAAACTGTGACTTGGCTCCACTCTTTGTCTTTGGGCGCTCCATTTACTTTGTCTTCCATTCCCTCTCGTCACGGTGGAATACACTCCTTTCCTGCCTGTAGAGCTTTTGGTCAGTTCTTGACTCTACTACTGCTTACTGGCCCAGGGGCAAAGTGACCGGTCTCAGCTAAGTCAGTCAGCTGGACGACAAACTTCAGTACGTCCCCAATACGTAACACATAAAGGTGGTTTGTTCTGTTTGATGAGGCATCACATCTTTCATGTGAACTTTTGTTTTTCTTCAGGAAAGCAGAAGAGGTGAAATAAAGACATATTTTATAACACATTGATTGTGAAGAGATTGAGGGATACCTCTTTAAATCATGTCAGGAAATGTGCTGAGGTGAAGAAGCAGAAGAAGAGGATCATCATGTTCAGTGTTGAAGAAGTTGGAAAAGGTCTAAAATACAGAGGTGGCGCTACGAAGTCTGTAGGGGAAGTAGACATAGAGTCAAGAGACAGGAGGAACCTAATTTGATGTTTCCTCTTAAATAAAGTCGGGAGGTACACACACAAGTCATCCATGTGTCTATATAGTCTCTAATGTTCGTTTGCTTCCTGGACAGTGGCCGCTGTAGGTTTTGCAACTCTTCCAACCAGCTCTCAGTACGTTTTCATGTGCACAACAATCATGACAGCAAATATCTGAACCACAGTGTGCTGAATTCATGTGAGGTTCTAAATTTGAACATTCATGTAAACGGACTTACAACAGTCACTTCTTGTTTACCATTCCTGCCTGCAATATTTCAGTCCGCAGCAAAAATGGCCACGCATTGCTGAAGTTCAGTCGGTGTAGTCATCGATGCGTAAGCAGTCGGTCCGTACTTCAGTTTCAAAGTCAGCACTTCTGAACCTCATTCATAATAAAAGCCTTCCTGTCATTCATTAATGGAAAGCTTTTAATGTGAAATAGCAGGAAGTGGTCAAGTTGGCATCAGCACCAGCATACTGGTTATTGATTTATTGTAATTGTCATTCATTCATGCATATTGTCTGAGCATTGTGCCCTAATATTACCAGACTTCAGGCCACATTTCAGCAAAATAAGTTATAGGCGGGGTGTTTTTTTTTTCACTGACTACGTACTCTGTCATACTCGACACCCTATTTCTAAAGAACAAGACAGTGTGAAATGATATTTCATCAGTGGCCTCATCATTTATCCGTAATGTAGACATCTCCCTGGCAGTAATGTGACTGATGGATGGTCACTCCAGGCAACACTCAAGCTACCACAGCGCTCGCAGTCGTTAAATATGATTAACATTTTATTACTGTCTCACTTTCACCTCTCTGCATTAACAGTATATCAGGGGAATAGCTTATTAGAGCACAGCCTAAACTAACAGCTAAAGAACAAATTAATCATCGGCTCTGTGTGTGTGTGTGTCACGCGCGTGTGTGCATCGAGAAGTGTATCCTCCAGTATAGTGTGTATTTAATGACCAAGCTTGGCATCACACCCATCAGCAGAGATAACTGGAGCAGTCTCTGTCTGTCCGTCCATCTGTTCGTAAGTAAACGTTGATCTGTCCACGCGCGTCCCCATCGCTCACTCTGCTGAAGTGGGATAATGTGTGATGAAGAACTCATAAATCTTATATCTGAAGTAGGGCTCCCGTTGCCAGCATTTGTGTCCTTGTGTTTGACAGAAATCTGAAAATATGTTATTGATAAGTTGGCTGACAGACTACATTTTATTTTATACTTTATTATACCACATTCATATTTTTGTTTGTAAAATTTCATTTGGTTGGTTTGAATCTCTTGAACAGCATTTGTACAATCTTTCTGCACGACTTACATCGACTCTCAACCTATTGAATTGCAGGAATTATGTGTGACCTATGCTTGATCATATATGAGCTTTCAGTCAAACTCAGTGAAAAAATGTCCAAAGTTGTTAATTAAATCTCTTGGGGCTGAAAATTATACAGGATTTTGCGAACAAACTTTAGGGTTGATGATGAATATTACAAGATAAAACGGTGCTTTTCTTCTGTAACCTTAACTTTGGGTTACTAAGTTGACAGGAAGTACAGGCCCGAGAAAGGGGAACACTACATTACTGGTAAATTATCCTGTGTTAACTGAACACAATAAGCTGGTTTGCAAGGGAAGTAGGCTAAGTAAAAGTGGCATTTTGAGACGGCATATAGATTACAATTGATGCACGACACAGTAAAAGTATACAAAGGAGAAAGAACACCCAAAAAAATATTGGCTCTGCAATACATGTTTCAAATAGGTACAGCACTGGATAAGCTAATTATAAAGTAGTTATTGTTTTTTTGTCGTGACTTCCCCCTTTTTGCATTAAAAAGGTGAGATTGTTTTTGTCACAGGAAGAGAGTAAAACAAAGAAATGTCAAGTGAGACTTGTGACTTCTACTTGTATTTTTGTGAGTTAACACGTTGAGGCAGATAATACGGTGTGTTCTTAGTGCCAGAGTGAATAATCCCTGGACCATATGTCGGTGTTTCTTCAAGCCCAGAGCCAGTGCAGCACCAGAGCAGAGCTATGCAGGACAGGAGAATATGGACACACTGTGCACCCATATGTAAGCAGGCATTGGGCGTCTGAGTTTTTAGTGGGTTAGACGTAGAATATACAGTAGGTTTCCTAACATACGAGTGCAGCAGTGTTAAAATGGAGACACCAGACAGCAGAGAGTTAAACGAAAGATATTGAGAGAAAACTTGTTTAAACCAACGTACACGTCTTTGTATTGATGTGGTAGAGATAAAGGTTTAGGTTGGACCAGGGGAGAGCAGAGCAAAAGGAGATGTGACATCACGCTGAGGTTAACTTTATCCTGCTTTAATTCCAGGAGACAGCAGCG
>OMNV01009341.1:14197-25960 GCA_900303265.1 Brotula barbata | reverse complement strand
GGTGTGTGTCTGCGAGAGAGAGAGAGAGACGGGGAGAGAGATTTGAAGAAACGGTGAGAAATCACCCACATGCTACGTGCCGGTATTTAGTCGATTTATCTTAACTATTTACGGAGTTCAATCACTCGATGGAAGTTGAACATAGCCAAGATTAACTGCTTAAGACACCACTGTGACAGAGTCTGCATGTTAAGTGGTAAATGATACAGAATGGAAACAAAAACCAACAACCGTGCCAGAGAAAGGATTACTGAAATAATTATTCCTTTCCTCTTAACCTGTCTGACAGTACAGCGCCTGCAGCTTTACACTCCTGCTCCTGCTACCTGTTGATAGGCCGCAAATTACAAAGCTTGGGATCTTTCCAGCATCTTCCTTGGCTTATCTGCAACCAGCTTCAATTTGATGGCGTAGGGGATTTCATAAGCGATCGCGGTGGATTTGAGAGCCTGGGAGCGCTGGGGGTGTTCTCACCGTGCCCTCTGGGATATGTCCAGGCCACCAGGCGATGGCGGGCTCCCTCATGCCCCCCTCAAAGGTGGTCTCCTTCCCACAGAGGAACGGCCCGTTGCTGCCACCTGAGGAATCGCATTCCAGCGAGCGCACAAACACATGAATGAATTAACGACAGATAAAAGACAAACCTAAGCAGGCGGTGACAGAACGCAGCGTGTGTGCGTTTGTATGTGTGATGCGGCGTTTACTCTGAAGTGGGCCAGACATAACGGCAGCTCCATTATCTGACGTGAAGAAAACAAAGGTATTATTTTCAATTCCCAGAGTCCGCAGCCTGGACAACATCTGACCGACGCTGTCGTCCAGCTCCATCACCGCATCGCCGTACCTGTAACACACGGGCAGTCAAAGCTCCCGTCAATCCCTTCAAAATAAGAGTCAGATACAACATGGATGCATGTGTTGTGTTATGTTGAGATAAACCAGCACACCGGCCTCGCTGGCTCTTCCCTAGGAAGCGTTTAGAGGCGTAGACCGGGGCGTGAGTGGCGTCAGCTGCCCAGTAGAGGAAGAAAGGCCGCTGGGCTCGGGTCTGGCGGACTATAAAGTCAAGGCCTTCCTATAGAGGAGGGACATGGTGAGAAATCATTAACAGAGTCAAACGACACGCATTAATGCAGTCAGACTGAAATGATGCATATACATAAAATGCAACAATCCATTGTGCTCAGAGTGCAACAGAACGTTCTTTCAACTGTACAATCCCATCAAACATCACAGGAGTGTTGCAGTAAACACGGTCGATAGTATCTGATGATATCTGCATCATTTTGTAGTTGATAAAACTGGATTTGAATTGATATGCAGCATGTGTTGTAAAAAGATGTTGTAACATTTGTAGTTTATGTCTGCAAAGTAATACTGTTGATGCTAGGCTGGCATTATGTTACTAATGTTTGGATAAATGAACAAATAGTGGTGCATTTTCAGTCAATATGTCTATTTGTTTATCCATACAATGCTTGTGGGGCTTCTTGATCACAATTTGGAGGATTCAGATCTTTTTGAGTTCTTTTTGAGACAGCTAGTCCCTGCCTGTTGCCATGTGCCTCACAGCACTAACTGATTGTACAAAACAGTCTGATTTTTAAAGTTGCTTGGAAAAGTTACAGAACTTGAACATGTTTTGCAAACCCGCAAATGTTTTAGAAAATTGTGAAATATCCCACATTTTTTGGAATACTTGTGAGTAGATCTTGAACTCAGATGAGAGGTGAACCCGATGGGCATGATAACTGATTTTGCAAACACTTGATAGATTCAAAATTTAATATCATCTGGTTATCTCCATGAAAAGATAAATTGTGGCTAAAAAAGTGTAGCGTTGTAGCATAAATGGCATTAAGTGGTTATAATTATGACTTTACCACAGAAAGGCTGCAGAGAAGCCATGTGAAGTTTTTGGAATAATTCCTAAATATGTGTGGAAACCATGTCTGTACACAGACTATCGACGTAATGTAACAGGAACAAGTGTCCCATTAATATTCTAGATATAGATCACAGATGCACTGATTATTTTATTTTGCATACACATGGGCACATGAGTAAGAGTGCTACTGACACTTATTGAATTTCATAAGACATGCTAATAAGAGCATCAAAATCTGTCTCATGGATCCATCCTCTGCTTGTGGTGATATATGACGCATCATCTCCAGCTTGCAGTGTGTCTCAGTGTGCTGCTTTTGATCCGTTTAAGAAAGATAATCAGTGTGAGCGTGTGGAAAAGTCACCGGTCCGCTTCTGCTGCTAAATAACATAACGATTGAGGCCAAAATCAGCATTGTGAAGTAGATCTCTATGTTTTATGAGAGGAAAATGAAAGAGTAGTATCGTCTTAGACGGAGAGGGGAGAGTCCAGCCTTTAACTCACCTGCAAGTAGATCTGTGTCAGGTTTGATTCTCCGGCCCTCCTGTCAATCTTAAACTCCTCATAGCATCTGCAAAACAAGCGGGTGGACATTTATGAACATCATAAATGATAATAAAATAAACCACACCAAGCCATTTCATCTAAACTTATTCAACCACGTACATCAGTGCAAGAAAATCTTTCTGTTTCAATTGTTTGGACCATCAATGTTTTAAATCTGAAGCCAAATTGACCAGAACTAGCACAAGCAATATTATTAAGGCAATGGAGGCATACCTCCCTATGTTTGAGGGCGATATCGGTATAAAGCATATTTGGAAAAAGCCTCAGCTAAGCCGAGCAGAGGGAACTGTTATGAGGTGGTGCTGAAGCGTGGCACGGCGAGTAGAGAAGCAGTGACAGGTGTCTCTCCTTCTCACGCTTCACTTGTTCCAGGTGTCCTCGCACACAGCCAATGCAACCTGCTGTCTCCTGAGGGCGTGTGTGAGTGTGTGTGTGTGTCTGTGTGTATATCTGTCTATTTGTGCGTGCGTATGTCTGTCCAGGGCCCAGGTATGCAGCGCTGATTAAACCCACGGCTAAGCGAAAAACACGGTCGGCTGCCAGTTCCAATGACCCTGAATACACATATGGCTGTTTTGGGGAAAACAAATGGGCGGAAAATGGAATACACAAGCACAGCTGGTACAGGGAAGGAAGAGAGGAGGGAGACACTCATCTCATCAGGAGAAGCAGCCAGCCAAACTACTCCACTGAGTAATGGGGAAAGATGATTTTTATAGATTCCCGGCCTTTGTTTCTGTGTGTGCGTTACTAGGTACAAACATATAGGGGTGTGTGGGCACGTGTGTTTCTGATACTACCTGCCGACCATCTCGGAGTTGTTATAGACGGGAATGTTGGGTCTGTAGCTGCTGTTATAAGGGCCAAAGTGGCAGTTTGGTGTGCCAAACCATTCATCAAAGCCATTCTCCAGAGGAAGGTATTGGGGTCTGTGGCCAAGATGCCTGTAATAACAAAACAAAAGGATACATACTTCACATCAAAGTCACTGAAGGACCAGACCAGTGGCTTTGCAAACTCTGGTTCTAGTATTACAAGTATTACCTATACTTTGCAACACTGCACTATTTTCCAAAACACATAACTCTTTCTGGTTTGCATTTATCCTCTCCACCTATAGTATGAAAATTGAAATCACATTGACATCACAGTGGATATTACGTCATATTAAGTTAGTGCAAGAGTTGTGTTATTGTTCTGCAGCAATGTAGTGAAAGTTCAAATCAAGCTGAAGTAGCATCTGCATTATCACAGTGAGTCACTCAGAGTGCAACTGTGACAAAGTAAAAGCAGATGTGATTTTTTTTCTACGATCAATAACCAGCTCCAGTACATCTTGATGTCATCCTGTAATGAATAGAATTCTATGTTTGCATTTGTTGTCCAGCAACAGGACTTACTGGCAGACAATCAAACTAGGCGGTGTTTGTGGGTGGAAGCCCACGAGTGACCTTAATATTCTGATTAAAAACACATTTTAGTGCTAAAACCTTTTTTTATATCTGACAAAACAAAACACACCAGCCTTTTCAGACACATCACTCTCTCGTGTTGTGGTAACAGTAACAGAGCTACATGAACAGGAATTAAATTAATGAAAATGCCCTAATTCATAATTCCAAAATTGGATCAAAAGGGACAATGGACAAGGAATTTAGTGTGTAAAATGATGGTATATTTTGGAAAATGCTTGGTGATAATGTTCAAAACCAGTACAGTACTTTCATTTGTGGTATTTTTAAATATATTGTGGATTCTACTTAGCACTACATAAGCATCAATGGCCAAGTGCATAATTCATCACATCTCTCAAAGTCTGTTTAATTCTTGTGCTTCGTAATCTTTGGTATCATACCCCAGACACCTCTCACCAGCTGCATTACAGAACGGTGCCGCACTCACCATTTGCCGACTATCTTGTTCACATAGCCCTTCTTCTTCAGCATCGTCGGCAACAGAATCTCATCCTTGGAGATCCCTCCCACTATCTCCTGAGGGGTGTAAGCTACAAAAAGGTCAAAAGTTACTGCGGAAAACCTTCCATGAGTGTACTGCAGATAGTAAACGATGAGAAACATGCAGCTGCTGGATAATTTGCACACAGAGGAAACACAGAGAGCGTACCATTTCTGGCATGGCCATTAGTGGTGTAGAAACCATTTCTGACAGGCAGCCTCCCGGTGAGAAGTGCAGCTCTGGCTGTGAGTAAAATGGTAGAAAATGTAAGTAAAAGAGCTTCCCTCTGTGTTATGTAAAATTATTATCAAGCTTTCTCTGCAGGATTTCCTAATACCTCAAGGGTCATGTACTAACCTTTCTCCTGGCACCAGTACCACACAAATTACTGTCCAATTTGCATTTTGGTAAAATTCTTAAATTAAATTACATAAAAACAGTCTGGTACTATATTACACCAATTAAGTTGCATTACGTGAAGTTTTCTTAGGAAATTGACACAAATCATCCCATCTTTTTAAGATTTTGTTCCCCTATTCCATCGACTCTTATTCATCGGCCCAATTAAAACTTTCACACACTTCACATTACAGCTGCTATTGAGAGAAAACCTTGCAAAACCTAATTAAAGCATTGTTTTCCGCCTGGAACCCATGCATTTTCACTTTATCCAAACTGTTTTTGAAAGTTCTCATTAAAGCTGAACAATGTATGACATTTCATTGTTATTGGGATGCACATTTGTACAATGTGCACATCGGCTGCAATAAATTAAAGTCACTGGGGTTAACAAACTGCTGAGAGCAGAATTGAAGATATACCATTTCTTTCACTATCAGCACTCCTTGATGATGCACATTGTATCAGCTCAGCGGACAAGTGTGTTGAACAATGGCATGAAGGCTGAATGCAGAAATAAAAAGTAAGTCTAAATGTGTCAGCGGGTGTAGAGAATTTCATAATCAGAGTTAGCCTAAGAGAAAAATGATGATGTAACTGCACTTTCATTGTGGCTGAATTTAAGCAATTTAAGCACTTCTAGTATGTACTGTTGGAAACACTAATATTGCACACCTTAATCAACAAAATAACTTGCTATAAATGTATGCTGTCCGGCCATAGATCTGGTGTTTCAGCATTCTTTACTTAATATAATTTAATAAAAAGACAACAAACCAAGGACAGATATAAAGAATTCAATGTCTTATATTGTACATGAGTGCTGGTGACTCACAGGGGGAGCAGAGAGGGTTGGCAGTGTAAAAGTTTGGGAAGAGCATCCCCTGAGCAGCCATGGCATCCAGGTTGGGGGTCTCCTTGGAGGGCTGGCCAAACACACCTAAGTCCCCCCAGCCCATCTGAAAGAGAGACAATACAGAAACACACACACACACACACACACACACACACACACAGGCACATACAATCAGAGGGAGAGAGAGGAAGAGAAGGAGAGAGAGCCTTGCAATATTCTGACTCTGCAGCAGTTTCACTACAGATGCGAAGAACATAGCAAATCATAACTCACGTCATCCATAAGCATGATGATAATGTTCGGAGGTGGAATATTTGATGTCCTTTGCGTCCAGCAGCAACATATTATCGCACAAAACAAACCTAGCGTTTGAGTGAACATCACAAACCTCGCTATACAGTGATCATGTGAGAACCAACTATGAGGAAGTGTTTTGTTTACCTTCGTGCGGATGTTAAGCGCAACAATTGCGCATACACCCGATTTAATCTGTTTTCCATTCTTTAAATCATATTTTCACACGTTTTGATTTTTTGTGTCATTGATGTCATCTTAACTCTAGTAAAAATTAATAAATAGATGAATACATATTAAGAACTACGCGTAAAACCATTTTCATTCAGAGGCAAACCATTAATGCATTTAAGGACTCTTCATAATGCAGTACTTTCCAGACTTCAGTGTTCGACGGCGATAGACCACAATACACTAGTGCTTTTAAAATGATCTTTTAACACAAGAAAGACGGGATGCTTGAAATAATTTACTGTTCAATACTCAACAGTATTTTCTTGATAACTGTAAGAAAGCCCAAAGACTTAAAGTTGCGTTAACTAGCCTAATATAATATCAGGCGTTAATTTGAGATACCAAAAGCTGGCTAGTTTTATTCTTTCTATAAAAATAACTATAGCAATTTCTATCAGCAAGACGTAAATTACGCCTGCCTGTCAGCGATGACTAATTACTCTTTTCTGCAGTAAGTAGATTAAATAATGAATCATGCAGCAAAATTCAATTGACTATAATTCCGAGGGCTTTGAACGCTTCATGGCACGTGACAGCACCTACACGGAAGCCCAACATGGCGGTGTGTATTGCAGTAATCGCAAAAGAGGTAATGACCGTCAAATGTCTCTTATTCAGTCACGCTCTTGTATTGCCAGTGTGAAAATGTAATAATCATATTTGTTTTTCATATGTATCATATTATCGAGCATAATTCAAGTCTCTCGGTACGCCAGTAGGTTGAGCGAGTTGGAGACCCAAAGCTAACATCGGAAGCTAAAAACATGAGCTTGTCTCAGGTGTTTTTTTTCAACAAGTTCGGTTTTTCTGAACGCTTTAATGTCCTCTCTGCAGAACTACCCGCTTTATATCCGCAGTGTGCCCACGCAGAATGAGCTTAAGTTTCACTACACGGTGCACACTTCTCTCGATGTGGTAGAGGAGAAGATCTCAGCGGTGGGCAAAGCCATGGCAGACCAGAGAGAGCTGTACCTGGGCCTGCTCTACCCCACAGAAGACTACAAAGTGTATCCTTCAGCATAGACTCAGTCACTTGTACATTTACACAGTTCAGTTATGTAAATTTCCCCAATATGCATATGCTTAGTATGTTTGGATACTCGAGTTAAAGTCCTCAGGACATGACCTCAGTGCCCTGATATTTCTCACTGTTACTGTCCATCGATGCTGTGCCACAAGGCTAAACTCTCAAGTTAAATGGCAACTTAAACCAAATATCCTTGACTGGTAAATTAGATATGGATACGTGACCAATTCCAAGGTGAAATTTGTCATTGTTGTGGATTCATCAAATACATCGTTACGGGATAATGAAATCAGAAGTGTAAGTTTGGTCCATTCAATGCCTAACATAAATCAATCAAGTATAACATCTGATTGTCTACAACACTATTTGAAACCTCATTCGGGGTGCCCTGGTGTGACACAAGTTCGATTCCCACCACTGCCGTGTTCTTCTTGTCTGTCTCTTTACTGTATCATAATAAAATAGAAAAGCAAAAAAATATTTAACAGCCACATTTGCTGCATTTGGCACAATTCTTTATGCTTTCACGTTTTACTATAGACCTTTTTGTGGCAATGGAAAAAGTGAGATATCAAACATATATAATTACATTGTGTACTCAAAATGTAAAGGCTTATTTGAACCTTAAAAGAAGACTGCAAAAGTAATCTGCCTCAATTGGTCGTTTTACAACAAAGTAAACTTACTTTACATCTGTGCTGAGTAAAACAAATTCCCATCATAATCTGGACCATGAAATTGGTTAAAGCAGCTTTTCTCTTTGATTCACTTCAGTATCAAAACAAATGCTGTGCACGTTTAAGAATATTTGACGCTTCACAAATGCAGCACAATATTTTTGGGTAATTTACTCGTTCTCTTCCAGATGTTCAGAAAACTACACAACTCTTTTACTGATGTAATGTGCAACCCATTCCACAATCCTGGGGATCAAATTCAATCAAAGTGAGTTTTGTTGTCAACGTTATTCAGCTCAGATAATCTTGTTTTACCATCACTTAGCCTATGTCAAGCAGCCTTTAATTGTTTGTCAATCTTTTTTTTAGGGCCTTTGAAAGCATCGTGTCTGGAATGATGGTGCAGTCCGGCTGACGTGCCATCCACCCCTTTTCCTGAACCTCAACTGTATATATCCCAAGACCTATTTGTGTAAAAAGTACAAGTAATAAAACCCAACTGCTGATAATCAGAATGTGTGGGACATTTTACTGTAAAGACTTGAAAAGAGCAGAGGACAGAGGTTGTTATGTTTTATTCACTATACATAAAGAAATTGATAACTTTTATAATAGAGTAAAATAAATACAACAACGCAGGCATTAGCATAATACATTTGCATCAATATGTAAAAATAGTTTGTGCATAACATTTAAGGATTGTCCCATGCATTCATAGCAAAGTTTGAGCCATTTTACATCTCACCTCCTTAGCATGTCAGTGACTAAATGTCCTTCTCTTCAGGCAACATGCTCCGTGGATCAGTTGGCACACGTGTTTCTTTTACCGTTGAACCTGTAAGGACAAAAGCCTTCTGTCCATACTGTCATGATATTTAACCCCGCAATGACCGGAATAGTTTAAAATCAGGCCCATTCCCCCAGTCACTGGTTTGCTTAGCGCTGGTGGGGGTAATGCCGTCCACTCGGCCCTGCTCCTGAATCCTCCGGGGGAGTGATGAGAAGAAGACATGGGTACCGCTTAGGCATCTGCTCGTGATAATCCTGGTGTCCCCATTGTCTCTTTCCCACTGAGGGACCATTGTAGTAAGGGTGGGGCGTAGGATGTTGTGGCCTGGACGACTGATACTGGAACCTGCCTTGTGAGCCATTATGGTATCGAGAAGGACGGAAACCTCTTCCTCTGGGCCGGCCACCTCGCGATCCTCCTCTATCTGTAGTGCTGATGCCTGGCATGTTGGTCCTCTTGGGCATAACCTGTGATCCACATGATGTTGGTTATGGTTATCATTTGGTACGACTAATATTTTCTTTTCAGCTGTTATTGTGACCTAAGACCAATTTTAAAGAAAACTTAACACTGATTTAGGACATCTGCCCCAAAGACAATGAAAATGAGCTGTGATTTGTGTTCATACGGCTTCAAACCAAAGTCAAATGCAGTCACCCTTGTAAGTTAAAATAGCCTCAACAGGAGGGCTAATGATGAATAATGATGAAGTGCCAAATGGCATCTCAAGCTCTGATCAAAATAGACAAATTTCAGTTAACCTCCATACTAACCTCTAACCTGCCATATTAGTGAATTGACCCAATCCAGACAATGTTTTACCTGACCATTTTTATCATAATACCCCAATCTAACCATTTTAACTTGAAAGTTGTGTCATATGAAGAGCAGTTCCAACCCTAAGAAAGCAGAACTGACAGTATATTGGATAGTTCAGTATATTAATTAGAGTTTTGCTATGCTTGTGTGTGAAAAGTTATACTACAACGCAGCCACATGAATTCATAGAGGGTCCAACATTTGTTATATTTTTGAAAATGTGTAGTTGAACACACCTTACATAGCACTGTAGGCTACAGGTGCTACCACAGCAGCACCACTAAGCCATTCCTTTATGAATAATTTAGTCAAGTGAATTCGCAAAGCCCGATGTAAAAACATTTAAAATGTAGTGCAAACCCATTCCTCTCACCTTGAGCACTCTCCCTCTGAATAAGGTCTCATGCAAACCAATGGCACTCTGGACAGAGTCCGGGTCAGAGAACTCGATATAAGCATAACTGAGAAAAGGAAAGAGACAAACACCAATACAGACAAAGCTACTTGGATGTTGGGTTATTGAAATTCTGCACCAGTTTGCTTACAGTTGATGTTAAGCAAGCAAACTTACCCCTTCGGATGGCCAGAGAACCTGTCACATAGAATGGTCACACGGTTGACAGGTCCACAGCCATTAAAGTGGATTTCCAACTCATCCGCAGTAGCTCCATAGTCGACCTGAATAATAGTAAACAGGAATTTAGATCAGCCTAGAAAAATAAAATCAAAACATGCCCACTCTGAGACAGACTGGTTGCATAAGACTTACATTGCCTACATACACCGATCTGTTGTCTGCGTCTATCCTCTCCTCATGAGTCATATTGTAGAAAGGCCCTGAGGTAAAAGACAAACATAATAAACCTCAGTATAATGCAATGAAGAGAAAATATTCATGTCCAGTCTCCAGGTAGGGGCCACACCAGGTGGAATAAACACAAGGAACACTTGCATCAACACATCCTGTACTTGCATCATCTTTAGCAATCTAAATCTCAGGCTAAGAATCTTGCATTTGCCCCCCTCTGATTTCCATCTCTGTTCTGAGGAGGAACAGAGATGGGAGGAAGGGGGAGGGTGAAGGGGATGAGGCCATGGAGGCAGAAAATAGCCACAGGCAGCAAGAAGGACCCTTCTGGTTCTCCTGGGCTCGCTGCTTCGTCTCATT
The DNA here is from genome assembly GCA_900303265.1 of Brotula barbata. Classification (NCBI taxonomy): domain Eukaryota; kingdom Metazoa; phylum Chordata; class Actinopteri; order Ophidiiformes; family Ophidiidae; genus Brotula; species Brotula barbata. Next base: position 15,285 of record OMNV01009341.1, on the reverse strand, counting down.
GGGCAGTGATGAGGCACATGTGAACGCTGTTGTGACCACGGTGAAGTGTCCCAGGTGTTCGCCAGATGGCGGAGGATTCTGTTACCTCACCTGCCTGAAGGCTGCGGTGCCACACACACCTGGCTCAGAAACGCTGTGAAAGCTCCCCCAAACGTGTAATCAGTATTTAGCTGTAGCAACAACAACCACCATTGGGCTGAATTGCTATGTGACCATTGTGGGTGTGGATAAACTGGCTGTGTTACCAGGCTGAGGGCTGCTGGACAGGTGCTGCAGCTCCACCGCGTCGTTCCTATCCTCCTCCTTCAGTCTCTCGGCCTCTTCTTCCATCTGCAGCTCCAGCACTCGGGCCTTGATGGCTGCCAGCTCCTGACACACAGCCATAGAAACACATAGCGCTTCAGCTACTGACAGTTGGAGGTGATGATTCAGAGCTGACCGATTTTGAGGCCATACTTTTAACTTTCGGTGGCGTTTGTATGAATTGCAATATTTTGAGGCCTTGAACACACACGCCTATTTCTGTAAATGTGATAAAATAATAAACACTTTGAATAAAATTCTGATACCATAAAAGACAGTTTATGCACAGAGCTGAAGCAAACAGAAAAGCATTTATTGGACTGTATCGTGTACTTATAACACGGATATCCTCTAAAATGTACTGGTATCTTATTGGACGTTGTACAGTTCAACCTTTAATGAGGGTAACAGACACAATAAGTGAGACAATTGTGCCAACACATGTGTGGCGAGCTCCGCTTTTGTACGTATGCTAACGGAACCATTTCGTTATCAGTTGCGTTGGTGGTATAGTGGTTAGCATAGCTGCCTTCCAAGCAGTTGACCCGGGTTCGATTCCCGGCCAACGCAGGTTTTTTTTTCCAAATCGAGCTGGTTACACATATTTACAATGAATACGATTTTCCCCCTATCAAACGAGTCAAGACAGCACAATAAAATCCGATAAAAAGCATATTTCCCTCCGTAAAGACGTTCTACTGAGTCACGTGTTGTGCCGTAGTAGCTAGGTGAGACATTCACGCATGTACGACTATGTTGCGTTAAAAATGTCGTGTTTCTCTCTC
>OMNV01009341.1:0-10068 GCA_900303265.1 Brotula barbata | reverse complement strand
CACGTGACCAAATTTATAGAAAATTTGCAGTGCGACATTTGCAGATGATTTTTTATTTTTAATGATGGTAATCTATACATGAAGAGGTTTTATAGTATCCATCACCCCGTCAATCATTTTAAGCTACATGCATTGTGGTGTGAGGCCACTTTACCTCTGATGCTACCAGTCTCCTTCACGTGGGGTCACGTGGCACTTTGATTTCAGTGACAATTGAGCGTATTTAGTATGAGAAAAAGCAATCGATAAACTCGAGAAACAAACGTACTGTGAGCAAAATCATATCCTGGATATTAAATTTTAAAGGTTTCTGTTATTTGGCAAACACATTTTTGGACCTCTTTAAATACTATGTACATTCACATTAAGTTACTGATGTTACTTTAAATATATTTATATGTATCTATATTATATGACACCCTATGGGCAGTTGCTGAGGTTCCATTCAGTAGCTGAATTTTCTTCATATTGCACCTCCGTCCTCTCACTGTCTCACAATGCGAGCAATACAAAATATTCTACAAGTGGGGTTTCATCTCATTAATATAGATACAACAAATCAAACAATAAGTACAATGTGGGGCTTCCTCTCATACAAGAGTGTCCTTGCTTTGAATTCACTGCTCAGCCCAAACTAAAGGGAGGAAGAAAAACAAAACAAAACAAAGAATAAAAAAACAAAAACAAAGTCCATCTTTCTGGATATACACAAGGGCAGCACGTGTGGACATCAGCGACGAGAGACATTGTTGAAAAAATGAAAAGAGCAATAATATCTACAAGCTTCAGGTTCGATTCCCTTCCCCACGTTACTGCTCCAAGGCTCTGTCCAAAAGCAGGCTTGGGGCTGAGGGGCAGAGTTGAGTCAAGTGGTTGGGGAAGAGCTTGGAAGGGAGGTGTGGGGTGAGGGGAGGTAGAAAGAGAGGAGAACCAAGTCTACACCGCCCGTTACAAGGCTCCTTCATCTGTTCGTCATGCTTTGGAAAAGGAGGGAGAGAACCAAAAGGTCACAGCAATTCCTCGAAATGTCTCCTCGTCGCGGAGCTTTTTTTAAAAAAAAAACCGAAAAAAAACAACGTACAAACTTTCCATACGTCTCCGTAGTATACAATGCTTTACTGGACAATGTTTTCAAGCGTGATTTTTGAGGTTTTTGGCAGCTCCGTCGCCGTACGTGTCTTCTTCCCCTTTTGAGGCTGTGTAGCTTTTCCTTTTCCTGGTTTGTTTTTCCTGTTTCCTCTCTGTTAGCTTTCACTAAAATCACACTGTGGCAGGGTTTCCGTCTGTGTCGTTAAGTCGTTCTGGTAGGCAAGTTCACAGCATTGTCCTTTCTTGTATTCACTAGTCTGGGCCATCGCTGAGAAATCGCTGTTTTTCTCTCTTTTTCTTTCCTTTTTTTTTTTATGTCCAGACTGCAGATCGTAGCGGTTCTCAGTCTGTCTGACCATCTCCGGGTCCTGCAGGCTGGACCTCTCAGGGCCGTCTTATCTGCTTGAGGAGGTGATGTTGCTTTGCGTTTGGTTAAGAGTGCTTCTCCTTATCGCTTACTTACTCACTTTGGCAGTGTAATACAAAGGTTTGGATCATGTTATTTTTTTATCTTTGAATTCATTTGGGTTCACAATGGTGCAGAGAGGTGAGTCCGGTGTAGACTTTCTTGGCTCGCTAGCAAGGTAGTTAGCAGTTTAAAATTCATTTTCATATCATCATTATGGTTATCGTCTTCGTTATCACTATTATCCTTCCCTTAGAATATTTGGACTTTTCTTCATTTTCCCTTAAAGCCAAAAAGAAACGTTTCATAAATACTAAGCTGTGTTTCTGAGGAATAAATCGCATCACAGATTGTATCCCCTTTCCCTCCTCCGTGCCAAGTATTATGTTCCTTGCCTGTCTCCGTGGGAGGTTTGAACTGTTAGTGCACATCTTGGGGTTGAGTACTGTTCCGTCATTGGTGCTGAATTAAAGGGAAAATCCTGTCCAAGTGCTAATTGGTCTAGTTATCCTCCCCCCATCGAGCTTACTGAACCACGGTCGTCCTCGTCTCTTTGCTCGGACAGCACTCACTGGGCTTTCATTGCTGAGGGAACATCTGCGTCTTCATATCAAAGCCTGTGTTATCAGCAAACACTGATATGTGTCTCCGTCTCTAACGGAGGGACGGGAGAATTTTTACATGTAGCTATGGTAAAGGAGAGAAAAGGGAAGTCGCTCATCCGGGGGAGTGAGAAGACTGAAAAGAACGCGGGGTAACAAGGGAGCGGGGGAGACCTGTGGGGAGAGGAAAGGGAGCAGTGTGCGATGAGAATTCCTCAGTTTGGTTCGTGTGTGTGTCTGTGTGTGTGAGTGTGGACACTGTCACATCAGTACGTAGAGGGGGCTCCGGCGTCAGGCGTCAGCGAGAGGTGGCGTCCAGTAGGGCGGGGGTAGCTGGAGTGGTGGAGCGAGAGGCACTGCTGGAACTGCTCTCCTTCGGACTGGCAGAGACGCTTCCGCTGCCGCTGCCGGCCCCTCCGGGAATACTGCTCTGGCCTACTAGGGACAGGGGTCCTGGAGGGGTGCTCTCTGAGTGGGTGGGGGGCGCACTGGAGGATGCAGACGAAGCGGAGGAGGGGGTGCCCAGAGGGACACTGCTGCCCCCTGGTAGCCCCTGCAGTCCTTGGCCGCAGACGTGATGGTGCTTCTCCCAGTCTTTGTGTTGGCAGAAGGAGCCGCAGTAGCGAGCCGTGTTGCAGCCGCTGCACGTCTCACTGGCTTTCCTCCCGCAGTTCCAGCAGCTCTGATGAGACAGTGGGGAGAGAATGGAGTGATAAAAATAAGTCTCTTTGTAAAGAAAGTTCAGTTGTAGCCGTTATGGCTGTAAACATTCTGGCAGCAGAGTTTTCTCTCCTAAACGGCGCCTAAAGACAGCTCGTGTTTGTTCACCTGTTTATTTCTCTGATCCTGCAGTTTATAGTTATTCTATTTGGATGAGGGTGTATTGGTGAGGGTTTCGAGTCCTGGACCAGGGCCGCCGACTGACTCTTTTTTTTTTTGTTGTTTTGTTGCCACAGGTGGTGGTCAAGTGCTCTGTGAAGACCTGAACCTGGCACTGCGCTACAACCATCTGGGTCTGTCTGCCACTACTTAAAACTGACAACAGCAATGATGACAACTAGGTCCTGCACCAAACGGAGAACAGCTGCATCCAAACACCAAACCCTCACCAGACCATGACAAGCATGACGCAGAACAGGATCTTTGAAGAGGATCAGGGAGACTAAATGATGCATGAGAGATGAATGGAGCAAAAAGAAGCAGAACAAGGAGCGACGAAGTGAGAAACTGATGAGTGTGTGAGAGGGGAGGAATGTGTTGGGGGAAATAATGTGTAAAGTAACGTGCAAATCTGTGTGTTTCTTTTTACGGTGTGATTTCAAAAATGAGCCGATTTTTTTTGAATTTGCAAAGCAAGAGTAAACACAGATTTCTATGTCTGGAAAAAGGTTGCAAAAAAAACAAGCAAACAGAGCAATTTTGTTACAAATCACTAGACTGATGGAATCAGGAAAAACAGTGTTTGCACAATTTCAATATCAAGGATATTCAGCATTGTGATGAATGTTTTTGGTAAGAATGTGTTACTTGTCATTGGCTCACTTTTGCATGACAAGTAGCCATGTAGCTTTTGCCAAGCTATGCAGCTACTTGTGGGAAAAAAAGTATGTTACTGGAAAAGCTACATTCAAAGCAACTGTCAGGTTACTGAAAACAGTAGTTCAGTTCAGTAGCTTCACCGCTTGACCTCATTTGCCAAAATATGTGGCTACTCGAGGGGTGGAGAAATAGTATGTTACCGTAAAGGCTACAGTCAAAGCTACTGTCAAGTTACTGAAAACTGTGGTCGAATTAGTAGCTTCGCTACTTGTAGCTAGTTGATGCCCTGTTCCTGACAGGGGCGTGGCGATGAGCTTCGAGGCGTCTGTGGTACTCACTTCACTGGAGTCCTCCTGCTGGTTGATGACGGTCAGTGCGTCCTCGGAGGCTTGCCGCTTGGCCTCGGCCAGCGCTCGCTCCATTTTAGAGCGCTCGGCCGAGATCATCTCGTGAGCCTTCCTCTCGGCGTCCGACACCGCCTTCTGCAGCTCGGACATGGCCTGTCTCTTGACCTCGTTCACGGCCTCCTCTGCGGAGAGACGGAGAGAGAGACGCGTCAGTCCTTCCGAGCGCCGTCCCAGCCTGCTCTGCCATCCGTTATTAATGCTTTCTAAGCTGCCTGCTTGTTGTCTCTCAGCTAACAGATGTACGTTATCTAAGATTTAAAACTTTCTGCCAGAATATGGAAACAGACAGTCTTCTATAATTAATTCAAACACGTCTGTCCACCGCGATTTCCAGTGCTGACAACAACAGATGTCTCCAAATTTAGTGAGTGACTCGGCTGTTGGTCCAGGGTTCTGGGACTCCCTAGCCTCAGCGATTGTCCAATATGATTTGGTAGAAATGAACGATTACGATAGAGATTTTTGCTCTGACAGCACCAGCACGCGGCGTATGAATGAGGAGACTGTGCATTTACAACAGGCAGGTGCGTAGACTCCTTTCCAGATGGCATTCTAAAATAGAAACTTCCTGCAGTCCCTTCTCAGCAAGAGGCAGGAGTGATTACATTCTGCCATCTTTCTTTATTGTCCTCACGGCGAAGATTTACAGTATGCACTTTATGGATCTCATAGGGTTCCGTGTTCCGAGGAGTTTGACAAATTTAGACGATTTACAAGCCAAACACTCATTTAACGTGTCACAATCGCGAGATGCCACCTCCTCCGAACTGCCATTTTCATCAAAGACAAAAACGGATAGTGATACTTTTAAGATTTGCTGACGCTTCTTCGTCTGTTCACTCGCAGACGCGCACACGTGCAGCAGTAACACACCAAAGACGCTCTCCAGGTGTGTTAGGCAAACCGAGCAGAGGGTGAGAACGATACTGTTCTCGCCATTTCCTCCTGTGAGTGTTGGTTTGAGAGGGAACTTATAAATAACTGTCACATTCCCTCTCCGTTCCAAAGTGCTGTGCGAAAAGAGAGTTCGGGGGCGGGGCAGGGGCGTGTCCTGCGTGCGCACACTTGCGCGCGTGTATGCCTGCGACTCGATTTCTAAACTTAATTTCTGCCAAAGTAGTTCTGTCAACACCACACACAGATGCACACACACGTCTCAGTGCTTTCCTTCATTTCGTCTTTATCTTCATCCTTCATTTCATTTCTACTCTTTTTTTTCCATGTGCTTCTTATGCCCGCCACCGCCACCACAACCACCACCTTCTCTCACTTCCAAACACTATCTGCATTATCCTGGGCTTCTCAATTATCTGTCCTAATGCATGCACCACTAAGATTAGTTTGCAAATTTAATTAATTCTTATCAAGGAGACTGCATAGCAGATGCTGGGGCAATTAGCACTTAATGGAAAACACGGGGGCAGCAATATTAACGTTTTAATCCCACAGGGATTTGGCAAGTCCCTGAGACGTGTTATTTCTGTCTGCTTTTTTTTTTTTTTTTTTTTACACTTCAGATCTTATTTTTCAAAAGCACTGCAGTCTCTCAACCTGAACCAGACCACAGAATACGTGTTTGGTTTTAATTAAAAGCTGGACTCCGTAGCTACATCAGGCAGACTACCTGGCTGAGAGAGACGGACGTGACACACACACACACACACACACACACACAGTACACGTGCACGCTGGCCGGGTGACGGTGGGAGTGAGATATGTTACTCACCCTGCTTGTTTTGGAGGTGCTTTAGTGCTGGGGAGAGCGGGATGCTTGTCGTACCTGTATGAAAAACAACTGCAATTAAAAGAGCTTTTTCTGCCGGTGAAAATGCAGCACAGTATTTTGCCGACAGCAGCAGCATCTTCCCTCCGCGGGGTATTGGAGTATGACTGCAACATAATAGTGCTGAGACCGGGGAGGAACCAGGGCTGAGCCGGACGACTCCTGGGATGGACTCTATCTAACGTGCAGTTCCAAGAAGGCCTAGGCAATGCAACGCTCCCACCTGCTCCCCCATCCTCCCCCATCCTCCACAAAAGATTAACTGTCTGAGTATCTTTGTGTTATGCGGTACAAATGTCCCAAATGTTTGTATTTGACTTACATGAGACTAAAATTGATTTCAAATGAACACAAATTAAAACCAAAGGGTGATTTTACAAATCAAATTGGGTTATTAGTCAAGAGGATCACTATTTTGCAATGCAAAATCATATAAAGACTGTTTTGAAGCTAGAGGGAGACGGGCAAAATTCTGGCAATCTGTCTTCCTGGCATCACAGGAGTTATTTTGTTGTTTGGTAAATACCGCAAAAACTAAAAAAGTTCCATTTATTGAACTCCCCTCTGGCAGAGTTGCTTTAATTTTCAAACAGGAACTGACCACAGTGATGTCATAGAGGTCAGTTTCCAGGACTCACAGAGGTTTTTATTCAGTTGTTTTCACATTGCTCCCCCTGACTGAGCTGGATTTAAAATGGTTGGAATCCCCTTAAAGAGTATATGTGTCAGGACAATGGAGACCAGTTAAGCTGTGACCCCGACGCGTGCTGCGCTGCTGCGGCCTGCCTTGGGCCAGGTGACTGCATTTTCACTGCAGCTTTAACTGCAGTGGCCTTTCATAGCGGTGACAGATGGAGGGCGTTTAGCCCTAATGACACAGACGGCCTCCAATCCTGTGGCCTTATGGACCTACGGCTGTAAGGCCTGTTCTCTCCGTCTCTGTAGTCGGGGTGAGGGCCGCGAAGACTGATGGTGGTGACGGCGTGTGTGAGCGTGTGTCTGTGCGAGGTCAGTTTTGCTAGGTGGTGCGAGGTCAATCATGAAGACAATAGAGCGAAGGGGATGTGGATGCTTGTGCTCTTACCAGCTTTCCTCCAGATTTCTTCAGGCAGGTATCCTGAGGGAGGCCTGTGTAAGAAGTCTCGGTGGATCTCTGAAACACACACGCACACACACATGCTGAGTCTCTGTTACGCACATACAGAGACAGACTACTGTCCTCCACAAACACACGCACAGCTTTCAACAGTCTCCCCTAGCGCTTACGATTCTATTTTGGGAGCTAATAGGAAATACAGTACGAGTGTGTTTTGTGGCAACATCTGTAAACAAAAGCTGTCATCAACGTCTTCAACTCAATTTATAAGACGAAATAAAACTGGAGGAGCTTGGTGTGAATGTATATCTTGATTATGAATGAGTGTTCTGGTGACACAAGGGTGTAATCAGTCACATTAAATAACGGTCCCACTATTTATAACTCAAGCATATTCATAGTTTCTTATCAGTTTCTCCCAAATTCTCCATTCTCACACATCTCAGAGGGCAATACTGTACTTTTCATTCACAACATTTAACCAATGATTGAAGTTACTGCTTACAGATAAGCTCACGAGATTTAGACACAGTGAAAAATTTGTATCGGAGGATCTCTTATTTCTATCATTTTGATGCATTAGTTCCATTCGTGACATTAAAAACTAACAAATTTGGGGATAAAAAGTTATTTTGAAGATGCCAAAATGCCATATCTATATTTCTGGGGATTTGAACAGATACATTGACATGTCTAGCATCAAAAATGTAATATTCTTTGGATACCTGATCACATTTTACTGCTCATTTCCTTCCACTAAAGTAGCATCTTGATCGCAGAACTTTCATTTTGTAGCATAAAAATACAGAAATTGACAGCTCAAACGTTCTGAGTTAAACAGAGTGAATTTCGTGTAAAGCATCGTGTAAACGGCTTAGTTTTCTAAACTGACATATTGTGACACGAGCCCTACCTTGATGTGAGTGTTTTGCGTTGCCAGTCATAACCTGTGTGTGTTTGTCTACCTGTCTGTCTGCCTGTCTGCCTTTCAGCAGCGGTGGGAGTTCCTATGGGCTGTGACTCGCTGCTGCTAGCTGTGTTGGAGGAGGAGTTGTGGTGAGGAGTAGGAGGAGGAAGAGGAGGAGGAGGAGGAGGAAGGCAGTGCTGTCCGTTGCTCCCACCTTTTTTCATCTCCTCCACGTCGCTGTAGCGCCGAATCCAGTGATTCATCTCCTCCCGGTCGGCCTCCTGGCAGCGCCGCAGCACCGTCAGAGAGCGGCGCGTCTTCTCCACCATGTCCATGATGCAGTTGAGGAGCTGCATTGGGACGAGATCCACGATTACGCTAAAAACCATCTGTTGAGCATGATCGATGAACATATGGAGACTTTGACTGAACTCCCTTTAGTTGAGAGTGTGAGCCCCTGCCTCCCACGCACATCAACACCTCCTCCAGGAAGAAAAACAACAGAGAGGAGACTTCCTGTTGAATTCGGCGGAGCAGATTCTACTCACAAAACTCCGCACAACTTCCACAAAACGGCGACCGAGCCTGCTCAGGCGGGCTCCTGAGGGAGGCGCTAGATTTGGAGCCAGTGAGTTGTAAATGCACGCACTATTTTAATCTGCCGACAACACGTGTGCATTTTTGTGTGCCTGTCACGGATTGTGTATTTTGTCGGTGAATTTCAATGTCTATACTGAGGAGCATTATAACAATGATAATATAACAGCTGGGCTGCTAATGAAAAACTTCAGCCAATTCATTCCAGCCGTCTGCTCCGCTCCCTGCCAGCTCCACAGTTTTACCCCTTCTCCTCTCTCTCTCCTGTTGTAAACACTGTGTCACTTTTTTTCTCCACAAAACTCCGTGTTTCCATCCCTGCCAATCTGCTAAATGGGTTTAGCATGGTTGACATTCAGTCCACATCATTCTTCTCATTCATCTTTCTTCCCCGTCTTTCCCCCCACTCTCTCCCTCTCTCTCTCTCTCTCTCTCTCCCCCTCTGCCTCCCCCACCCCCTGAGATAGCTATATTTATTTCAGTGAAGTGTTTCTAATTTGGCAGGGGTCCAGGCCTGGCCGGTTCTCTCCATGACTGCAGCTCTTGTCTCAGCTGCTCTCCCCAGCTGGAGCTGCTTTCTGCTAGGTCCTGATCTCCATCTGGGGCCCTGTATGTGTGTGTGTGTGTGTGTGTGTATGTGTGTGTGTAGCGTCCATGTGTCCTCCTATGATTTTGCCTTCATAAAGTCGGGTGCCTTGCCTCATATGTGAGCAGGAATGCAGATAGGTGTCTGTGTGTTGTTAATTCCCCAGCACTGACACAGACCTCCTAAGGTCAGCTGTCCATCATCTGCTAACTCAGCTGCGACTGAGGTTCCTCTGTTCCCGTCCCGGTTGACTGCATGTCATCTTTAAAACTCTAAAACTAATTTCACTCCCAGGCAGACTTCTTCCTTCTTCTTCTTCTTTTTTTTTTTTGACCAGTATACTTTATTCCTACGGTTATGAATAAAACAAAGAGAGGCCTGACACGATACCATTGTTGATGCTTACATTATCGAGGTGTTTCCATTCCTCCGCCCACTCTCGATCTGTTAGACGGTGGTCAATCACCTCCTCTTGGCGAGCGCCGTGCACTGTTTTGACATAAGCAAACAAAAACCTTATCGCTCGGTACATAAGAGTTAGAATAAAACACACACTCTGTATGGAGGGGAATCACCTGTCAATTACAGCAACAGCTCCAAACACCCTCCACTATTCTTCACGTGCCAGTTGCACTAACAAAGTATTACATTTCAAAGCCAATAATTGGTGCGAGCGTTCGTGCGCTTAGACAATGGCCTCGTGTGGAATCAGTGAGACGGTTTGGCTGAGAATTCATCTCTTTTGTTTTGGGAAAGCTGAAGGAATGGTTTGCACGTATGGTTTGCCACCGTGGCAGCACACAGGCATGTATGGCTGTGAGCTTTATATAGATGCACTGCCATGAGGATTATCGCAGCGGACTGACAACTGGCCTTTGTTCCCCCCATACATCTCGCTGACATGTGCACACAGCCCCTCAAGAATCAAAGTCAACTACTGGGTGTGTGTGTGTGTGTGTCTCCGGTGAGTACCTGTCTGCCGGTGCCTGTCGCGGGACTCTCTGTGTTCATTATGTCTGTAAGCATCTCTGTACTGGTGTGCCAGGGCCATGTCCT
>OMNV01009339.1:28573-41337 GCA_900303265.1 Brotula barbata | reverse complement strand
CACACATCTCATTATGTTTGCCGTCTGTCAGGGATGGGGGGAGCTGAGAGGCCCTCAGAAAGGCCCAGGTCACATGGCTCTGACAGCTCGTCTCGCCCTGTGAATTGTAATTCTGCCTAACAGGCTGACAGCTAAGAGGCCAAACGGCAAACAGACGCTGAGTGATGGCACCGATGTTACACAGAGAGCTCGACCGAGACCCGAGGCAAATCGATGACAAAGAATTCCAAAACTTACCAAGAAAACATAATATCAGGCGGAATTTTCCTGTAAAACATCCAATTTTTTCAATTTGCCAGTGCGTGACTTTGAAATGTATTTGGTTTCCTCGAGCACGATGAAGTCAGACGATTTCAGCTCATGCTGAAACCATCATTCTGGAGAATTCCATCAACACCTACATCATAATCATGTTTTTGACTTAATCGCAGCTCAGACAAATAATGCATATTGAGCGCATGTAAACAATGACGGAGTGCAAGTTTTGGCTTTCGCACGGAGGAAAGGAAAGAGTTTAAAGGCCGGTACGTCTCCTCCGTCCCCTTTTGTCCCGACTCCCTCATTTGTAAAACAGCAATTTCATATCTGGCTGCAGCTGGCGGCCAAACCAAAACCCCAGAAAATACAAGACGGAAGGAATGTGGATTTGCAGATTGTATCTAAAATAAAATATCTCGCTGTCCTAAAAGGCACCGAGCAGGGCAACCAAGGTTCAACATGGCTGACACGGCTGTGCGGAGAGAATCTGCCCGGGAGATGAAGTGCGTGTCAACAGAAAGGCCTGCGAGCTGCTCTCCAGTTTGCTGAGTTTGCACCCAGTAGGCCCAGAAATATGAGGAGAGAGCAGAATGTTGCTGAGTGTCTGCTTTGCCCCCTTGGCCCGGAGCGAAACGTTTGGCATGATTCATGTTTCAGTCACGGCCCGGAGCGGGAACGCAGACGTGATGAGATGGAGAACGATCCGCAGCGCCTGACTGCACCCCGACCCAGAGGAGTTCAGACGCCCCAAAGTCACCGGAGGAAGGACGGAGCGTTTGGAATCCTCCATTATGGTCATTTTGATCTGGGAATGATTTTATCAGCATCTTTTCAAATCATTATTTGATCTTCATTTAGTTTTATGACTATCTTAGAGTCAGTCTAGAAGTCAAACCATAGAAAGCTCATTTAGATTTGGAAGTTCAGCGTCACAGAAAAGTCCCTGATATTCGTCGGTTAAAGTCTGGAACAGACTCGGCAGGAGGAAAACAAACCAACGTGTCCATCTCACCGCACACAAACTCTGAGATGTGGACTTTTTCTGGATTCTATTGACCAGAAATGGACGCCTGTCCTCAATCAGCAGATGAAAGAGGGACATTTGACGGAGGATTGTTTCGTGAAGTTTCTGAAGTTGTCCAGGTTTCTCTCGTGAACAAGGAAAACAAATCCTCTGTTTTCCATGGACCCAAAGCGAACCGAGGGCCCCGTCAGCCTTCTAACATCCATCAAACCGGGTTCCTATATATCCCTGCCCACATAATGCAGGGGTTTCCAAATAGAACCCTGGATCCCTGGAAACATGTCAGGAGGAGACACACTGGTTTATTTTCTTTCAATGGAGCCTGGAAGGATTTGAAAGGTCTTGTGTGTTGTAGCGGATGGACTCAGTCTTCCTGTCAAAGATCCGTCTGTGGCCGCACATTCTCCTCTCCTTGAAACAATCACAGCACTCGTGGATTTGTGTGTGATTCCTAACAGCATAAACACCCTGTTTACATTCCGCACTCCTGCATCCATCATCCATCCATCTGTTTTCCACTGCTTATCCTGGTCCCGATCCAGAAGGTAGCATGCTACACAAAGTAGTCCACATGTCCCTCACCCAGGCCACGTGTGAGTGCTGACTGAGATCCTTCAGGAAGTCATCGTACGTACGGCGTGTGTGTTTAGTTTCTTCGGATCAGGGAGGATGGTGAACAGCTGCTGTACAGCGAACCGCTCGGCTAAAAGGGCACCAAGTCCAGAACACGACTTCTTCCGAACATTTCTCAGGACTGAACGCCGTGCTGGGAGTGTAACAGAATCGGAGTGTGTTTGGGGTTCCCGTCGGGATAGGAAGCATCAGACCTCGTCTTTCTCACCGAGTGAACTGTTGTGTTGTTTTTCCTGCGGTAAAAACGTCCGATTCCCTCCCGAGAGTTGAAATTGGATGAAAGTGACCTTGAGAGAACGAACGAATACGCTGCCTTTTATGGAATCATGTGTGTTTTCTGTTTGTCAGAGGCCTGGTCTGATGTCATCGGGTACGTCTATGTGGAGGTGTGTGTGTGTGTGTGTGTGTGCTGAACAGATAGCGATAAAGTGATGATGATTGACAGCTTTGGAATGTGTTATGGGGTTAGTGAGATAAAACTCTGCTCTCTGTCAGGGCGCTGACATTAACACTTTTCTTCCTCTCATGTTTGACCTCTGTAAAACTGCACTTTTTGGTCAGTTTTTTTCTGCTTTTAAAAGAAAACTCGATTGGTTTTAGCCATTCATAAATAACCACAAGTAATTTGTTTATTATTTTATTTTTATAAATGGTTATTTCATTATATTTATACGATACATTTTGTATTTAGTATCTTATTGTTTATTATAATATTTTTTTCTGATTTCTAATTTTCAACATGAAATTCCTGATTCTGGAAAGTTTTGAGGTCCCACTGTGCATTACTTCTCTTTTGTGAATTATTGTAGTTGATTTTCTTTTTATTCTTTAACTCTGTCAGTTTGATTGATATTACACATTTTTATTTTTGTATTAAAAAAAATCTTGAAAAGTGATTTTCACTTTTTCTGGATATGCAAATGAACACTTTGATCATGGAAAGATTGCAGCAAAAGGGAAAAAATGGGAGGAAATTAATTTTGACTATCACTTTAAGGATAGGAGGAAAAATGTCATCGGAATTTGGCCGGTAGCAGATGTTGTGTGTGTGTGTGTGTATGTGTGTAGTAATAGTACACTCAAGATTGTTTTCCAGTTCCCCCTCTCCCTACGAAGATTCCCAACGGTCCAAGATAAACCTCAGTACTGTACTGCTGTTGCCCTCACTCGCTCTAATTGGCCTGTCTGTCTGTCAGAGAGTTTAACCTGGTGTGTGTGTGTGTGTGTGTTTCCCTGCAGGCTTTGAGCTGCTGTACCAGCCGGAGGTGGTGAGGCTCTACCTGTCTCTGCTGACGGAGAGCCAGAACTACAACACCCTGGAGGCGGCCGCCGGGGCCCTGCAGAACCTCAGCGCTGGACAGTGGACGGTGAGTCTGGGACTCCACGCACTGCGAGGGTCAGCCTTACAATTATACGAGAGGAATTTAGACACAAAAGCACGGAGAGGCTCAATGTCAGATAACAAATCAAATACTTTTAAAGATCCTTAAAAGGAAACCATAAAATGGATGAAAAGGAATCAGGAATAATTCAATTCTCCATTATGAAATTAGAATCCAGCATTTATGGCTCCAACATTGACGCGTCTTAGTGTCCAAGTGTCTTAGTGTGCATTTATTACATACATATTATGAACTATAGCATGAAGGAGACGCCGGAGGAGAATCTAAAATGACAGAGTAAAAGTGTCAGTACTCCCATGAACTCATCCATTATCATCTAAACAACTCGTGTAAAGACCTCAAAACTCTCATCATTCTACTTACTCTGTGACAGTTTATACAGTAAGAAGAGGAAAACGTTCGCTTGTTGTCAATTATTTGAGCAACTGTAAGAATAGAAGACCAGACTGGAGCGGTTTTAGTTGATCATCTTTTGCTGTAAATAGTTAAACCAAATTAGATTTTCTTTCTTTTTTTTTTGAATTCAAAAAGCAAAGACTAACTGACAGAAGCTCCAAGCTTCCAGATTGTTCTGGGTGTCTTGATTCAGTGGCAAATGCAGAGAATGACAAAGCCAAAAAATACATGTTTGTATCCTAATAGGACACTCGGTAACGGCTGCTCATATTTGTGTGTTTTTGTGTTTTGTGCGACCTTTATGTGTGGTCCCACGTCACCCGGAGAGGAGCAGACCTCCGTCTCCGTGGACTGCTCTTCCTCTCCGTTTCGTAACATTTGCTTCAAACGATAACATCAACGTCTGGGTCGGCCATTTATTCCAATTAGAGCCGTCTGACTCCCAGGCTGGAGTTGATTACCAACAGGAAACGCTGACTGTCACATGACACGTGACCGTTTACCATCAGACTCATCAGTGTCACTCAGCATCCCAATGCCAAGTCTCCAACAGGAGCAGATTAAAGCTAAAAGGTGTTTATGGACGTCCAAACAAACAACAAAGCAGACCAGGATGAAGATCTGTTCCTGAATCCTTCAATCAAAGCTGTGTGCTGGAATGACACAACAATCCAAATCCTTTAGTCTGATTATTCACTCAACTTTAATGATGCAGCTCATTCTGCCATTTATTTCCAAATCAAAGTACTAAAATGTGAAGCCCGGCTTTGAGTTGCTGAATAATTCAGCAGTAGTGAGTAGTGAAGGTCTGTTTATAGGATGGGATCCACGGATCAGGACCCCACGCCCTCCCTCCCCTCAGGATCAGGTCCTGTGGGGCTGCTGACCCATCACAGCATCACATCAGCTCACAGGACAAAGCTCTGACATCAGCGGGTTTCAAGGGCCACCACTGCCACCTCGTGGTTGCCTGGTGTCCTGCGCCTGCCTGCTGCTTAATTGCCTCTCTGGGGTGGAGAGAAACTCTTTTATGTCCAATTTAAAGTTTCATGCTACAAAAAATGGGAAGGAATAACTAGTGATGTTCAAATGGAGACAAATTATAACACATTTCCATTCAGAGCTCCACTGTGTAATGTAGTGAATTAGTCGAGCCTGAGGACCTGGGCTGTGTGTGTGTGTGTGTGTGTGTGTAAAAATAGTGTGTTACTGGAAAAGCTACATTGGTGTAAAAATAGCTACTGTCAAGCTGCCTGTAAAAGTAGTTAAGGTACTGGCTAACCCCCCTTTGAAACGTTGAACTAAACTGTGTCCTGCGTTTGTCCTCCAGTGGTCCAACTACATCCGAGCCACTGTGCGTAAGGAGAAAGGACTTCCCATCCTGGTGGAGCTGCTCCGCTCCGACTCTGACAAAGTGGTCCGAGCTGTGGCCATCGCCCTGCGGAACCTCTCCATCGACCGCCGCAACAAGGACCTGATCGGTACGAACATCTTCAGGTTGTAACGAATGAAAAGAATGAGCTCCGAGTTGGTCCGTCCAATCTGAAGACGGTCCGGAAGGAGAGAAGTTGTATGAAAGTGAAAGTGGATGATTGATTAAGATCGACTCTTTGACAAAAGTCACGTCAATGTCGTTTTAACCTCTCGCCCGTGTAGGAAGTTACGCCATGAGGGACTTGGTGAGCAACCTGCCCAGCGGTCAGCAGCGACCAGCCAAGAACCTGGAGGAGGACACCGTGGTCGCCATCCTCAACACCATCCACGAGATAGTGACGGAGAGCTCGGAGAACGCCCGCTCGCTCATCCAGGCGCAGGCCGTCGAGAAGCTGGTGGCCATCAACAGGACCAGGTGAGAGCACGGCGCCGCCGGGGCATCGTACAGAAGGTTCATCTTCATATCTGTGCCTGTGATAATTACCACTCTGAGTGGAACGAGCATCAGCATCTTTATATCAGTATTCATGGAGGATATTCTAATGTGTCTCTAATGGCCACACACACACACACACATTAATTAGAGAGCTTTCAGAACTGGAGGGCATTGTCACAGGAGGGCCCTCGTATGTGTGAAGTTGGTGCAGTGCTGATGAAGATGATTGGTCCTTCATGTAACGTTTGAGTCCCACAGCCGGATGCTGAGACGAACAGGAGAGAAACCAAAGGACGTTCCAAATGTCTGCCTGGACCCGGACTCAAACGTGGACCGCCTCGCCCTCACGTTCGGCGTGGAGCGTGTGAAGAGCTGCTCCAATTTACACCGACGCACACGGTGGATGCACAGACCAAATAGCTGTTTTGGCTCCTCCCTTGAGATGAAGTTTCTTTGAAGTCAGACCCCCCACCCGCTGTAATTAACAGCGGTGGCTCAGAGGCAGTTAATGAAAGGGAATGTGAATTAAAAAGTCGACCCTGCAGCGCTCGCGGGGGCTCCACGTCTTTAAATAAAAGGGATTGAGTGCAGCGGCGGCGGTGTGTCACTGCTTTGAGACGAGTTGTGACTTGGAGTTATTTCTCCATTTATTTCCTTCTCGATGTCCTCAGCCAATCAGCTCGGGAAACCAAGGCGGCGTCCCACGTGCTGCAGACGGTGTGGAGCTACAAGGAGCTGAGGAACGCTTTGACCAAGGAGGGCTGGAACAAGAGCCACTTCCAGGTACAACACCGGGCCTCCAGGGCCCACTCATACAGTCTACGTCCACATAGACACCTTTTCTGAATCACGGGGAAATCACAAAACGAAACTCTCAAACAACGTTTTGACCCGGAAAGTAGCAACTACACATGCAAAAGACTAAAGGAGGGGATGAACACAAGTGAAAGGAGGAAAAAAGGAGAGGAAAAAAGCAGCATTGTTGGCTGGTTCCTCTCTGGGCTGTTGTCACTCTGGTTTCCTCCCACAGCCCCTAAATTGCCTGAATAAATGTACATTTGTGGAGGATTTTTTTTGCACTGATATAAACCTTATACACACTGAGCTCATAACTTATCAGTCAAGCCTGAGCTCTCCTTTGAACACACGCGTTCTCTGTCTTCTCTCAGCCCACAGTGACGGTCACACCTAAAGCAACCAAGAACGGCAAACCCGGCTACGACGACACAACACTGCCCCTGATGGAGAAGAACCAAGGTCAGTTTGTGTGTGTGTGTGTCTATTTGTGTGTGTGTGTGTGTGTGTTTGCTGCTGTTATTGCCTGTTCGGAGAGCCACGTGTGGTTTTATGAGATACATGGGGCCACCGGCTTCAAAGCCCAGAGCTTAAAGGACCTCTGGGTCTCTAAGATTGTGCCTGCAAATGTAACTTCACCGTGACAAATAATGGATGGTCTGACTCCTTCTTCGTTCAGAAGAATGTCAAAATTGTGCTGACTTGGCGTATCCGTCGCATAAAATCCTGAAAAGCGGGCACACAGAGAAAGAATCTGGATGAAAATACATTTCCAAGTTTACTTTAAAGAGACTGAAAAAGGGGCTAAGCTGATCTGGATCAGGAGCAGGCCAAGGATTGGCAGCTGAAAGGCAATCCGCGGGGCGAGAGGTGAGGGCCGTAAAACGGTGCAGGCCTCTAAGCACAAGGATCCGGCCAAACCAGGCCGGAGCACAAAGACGAGACAGAATAATCCATAATCCCATAATACAGGCAAAGGTTCGAGAGCCCAGAGTTCAGACAGCAGGTAACAGATAAAAAGACAGATGAGGTCAAACAAAGTACCAAAGGTTAAACAAAAGTAGCCCCAGTGTGTGTGTGTGTGTGTGTGTGTGTGTGTATGTGTGTTGAAGTGCACACTACTCTGATCCACTACATTGGAGGCCCAACAGCAAACATCTCTTTGACAGAGGAGTCAGCAGCACAGCAGCAATCCCTGAATTTTCTTCTTTTCTTTAGTTTCTGTACAGTTGAAGGTGAAAATCCTGGAAAAGTCTTGGAATGTGACATTTCCAGGTCTGGATATGATTAGGAAGGTGGAGAAAATGCCAGACAATTATTGAAGATGACAGGCAGCTTACGAGAAAGGCTTTTAGCCTTAGAATGAACGATCATGCAATGCATTGTGGGATGCAAGAGTTAGCAAAATTGTGTCCTTTGATTTTTGAACGGGGTCGGACCCACGATGATTCATGATTCATCAGAGTTTTGTTGAAGCAAAAATGCTGGAAAAAAAATGCTGATTCTAAAAATATGTTTTGGAAAATGACAAACTATCCTCAGTGGTGGACTTTTACTGTCGCACGAGGAAGAGCGAGAAAGACTCGTCCAGCTGGGGGGGACACAGTTTGGACGAAAACAAAAAAAGGGAGAACGAGAAGAAATGAAAAATGAAAGTATAGAAAAGTGCAGTGGAATGGCCAAGACAGCTGGAGCATCCGTACGTCCACATGGTGGCGCTGTTCACGGCTGCAGTTTGCTTTGGCTCAGTGACTCCCTGTGTGTGTGTGCTGCCTCTGTACAAACGGCCTGTGAATGCTTTTCAGGCTCCAGGAAATGTGGCAGTGGTGATATGATACCTATGGATGAGCTGGGTCCAGGTAAGACCCCCCTTTGCATGACGGTCCTTAGACAAAGACGAGCTCGCTCTGCTCTGATCTCTGTCCACTAGAATCTTCTTTGAGTCTTGACGCGGCTCAGATCTTTGGATGTTGCTCTTTGATGCGGAGTGCAGGACCCCTCTCTTAACAAGATGTTTGTACCAAGCTGGGCCTTCGTTAGCAGCTCAACACCAAACCATGTGGGCGTGTCCGGCGCCCTGCACACACTAATCACACACAGCCGAACGTCTCTCACAGTTAATATTCCTGCTGTCCTTCAAAATGAGTGTCAACCGATCAAAGGGTAGAACAGACATCCAGCGTGTCTGTTTCAGTCCATCCTCTGAGTGAGTGGTGGATTTTTTTTGTTTTTTTTTGTTGTTCTTTTAGGGCTGATCCAAAATACTCAACCAGTACAGGAATACTAAATTAGAATTTGGAGGATTTCTGTTTTTTTCTGTACAACCCAGGACGACATTCAGGGTGTGGAAGTGATAAATACTGAGTAACTTCACATCCACTTTGTGCACCATTTTCAAATTCAAGGTCCACAGGTCAGGAATGAGGTCCTCACTGAGAAAAAAACAGCAAATACTCAAATCCTTCGTTTGTGGTCAGGGCCAGAAGTAAAAACCTCCTGCACCGTGTCTTTGTTGATTTTGTAAACCCTTCTCTTCCCCTCCAACGACCGTGTCTCATCAGATGGTTACTCCACCATTGACCAGAGAGACAAAGACTGCAAATATAAGACCGGAGACGGATCAGTGGACCTGACAGAACGGGAGCCATTAAAGGTACAGACACACAGGCTGAGAAACACACACAGAGGTTAAAAGCACGTCACCGTGATGTCAGCTTGTTGTTCCTCGTTTAAGATTCTTAATGGCGTCCGGGGAGTTGTGGACGTCCTCAGTTCATGCAGCGTGAGCCTCTTCTGTCTGTCTGTTATTAATGTGAGGCTGATCAGGACAATCACCTCCTTTATCTGCTACGTCAGCATGTGGTTATCTGATGCTGAAACAATCATTTGATTGTTGACTTGATAACGGCCTCGCCGGACGTTAACGGTCCAGGCGGGCCTCTAGCTGCATCAGAGCTTCTGTTACTCTTCACTGTGATTGTGTATCTGAGTCTGTGTAAGTTTAAACTAATTGCAGAAAAAAATCTTTGCTTTTCCTTCCTTCACCCTCTGGAGTGTAAAGAGAGTTGCTTTGACTAAATTCTAAAGCCGACTTCCCAACAGCAGCACTCAGTATGAAC
Source organism: Brotula barbata (assembly GCA_900303265.1). NCBI lineage: Eukaryota > Metazoa > Chordata > Actinopteri > Ophidiiformes > Ophidiidae > Brotula > Brotula barbata. Next base: position 31,839 of record OMNV01009339.1, on the reverse strand, counting down.
CAGGCGTCCTCAGTCCCTGGCTGTGATTGGACCAAATATCAGGTTCCCTGGTTATTGATCACGACCAACAATGTGACATTTCAACCAACTCTAACATGTGAAAGACTTCCCTCCTCTTTTTATCCTCTTTTTGTCCCTCCTTTTTCGAGGAGTCGTGGAGCCCTTAGAGCTGAAATTCACGCGGCTCTTGAGAGAGAATAAATGATTTTTTTGTGATCATTTCTGACAGGACTGACAGCTAACAGCTAAATCAGGGAGCTCCAGTGTAGTCCTTAAGAACTGTCCTTCGTCTTTTCTACATCTGACCCCCTCTGGCTGTACTTGGACCAAACGTCACAGGGACCAACCATTTGTAATTGACACGTATTGTGATTGGACGTAGAAAGAACAAAATTCTGTCCAGTTCTCTTGATGAGCAGGAGACACCGGGTCACAGCTCCCTTTGTGCTGTATCACCTGGCTGGTTGAGCTCCGCCCACCAGCCTTTCACAGGCGACTCAACCGATCGTGCAATAAATCAACCAATTGCTCCGAGGGGGCGGCCTGGGACGTAGGCAAGGCAAAGGACAGCTGTTTAGGGACGGTGCTGCACACAGTGTTCTAGGACGTTCCGTCTTCCTTCGTGTGCACCTTGGCTGTCTAAACTTTTCTCCTTGATCTTTTGCATGGTGTGATTCATTTTTTTAATCAATCCGTTCTTTCCGAGCTTCCTCCCAGCGGTGACACTGACTTCTCTGATATGTGTTTCTTTTTTGTTTTTAACCCCGCCCTCCCGTGGCCGCAGAATGACACAAATAGGAAACACTATATCAGGAGCAACAGGCCTGCGGTCAGTCTGGTGGACGCTTGTGATGTAAAGCCCCAGCCTGTTGACTCCTGGGTCTAAATGCATGCATGGTAGGTCTGAAGGAAAAAAATCAAAAAGCCATCGCAGCTTTCCTTTCATTGCCTGTTTGCTCATCCTCTCACCTGTTTTCGGCTCGTCCTCTCACCTGCTGTCACCCTGCATAGACACCTTTGGACTGTGTTTAGTGTTCAGCGCCACCTTTCTGCTTTGTTTTCCTCACTGAAAGTTACAGTAAAAGATGAAGAGGAATCATTCTGCTCCTCTTCAGATGGGTCCTCCAGAGATTCTGAAGGGTTAATGAAAGAATGATATTCACACACACACACATACACACACGACGTGCAGGTAGAGATGTAATGAAGGGTAGCAGGCCTGCACCGATCTGCGATGTTGAAGCTGTGATGTCAAGATTTTTTGAACATTCAATCTTCACATTGGAAAGGTCAGAGACCATTTATTTTTTTTATTTTTATTTTTACGTCTCACAGAACCAACTCAGCCGTGTGACATTTTCTTTTTAGCGTAGCCTAAATAAGGTCGGCAATATCAGGAGTGTTTATTTTGCTGCTGAGGAGAGTTACCTACGCGTACGGTCCGATCTGGAGAGTTGTAAACGGTCTCCTTGCAGAGTAAAGCTGAAGTTCTGTCACGTGGCAGATGTGATGGCACATTTAGGGACCAAATTGCTGACTCATCAGTTATCAGTTGTAGTTTGTCGTATTGTTAACTTGTAAAATACCCTGCTTAGTACTGCAGCTGTAACAACATGGTACTATCCAAAATTGATGGATCCTTGAAAAAAAATATGTTTTCTATGTAAATGTTAGTAACATCTACGCTTTCATTTTTTTCAGAATTTTCTTAATTTAAGAGTAACTGAATTTGCTTTTTTGTTTTTTTTTTATTGTTCAAGTTTACATGTCAGTCTTGATGAAGATGAAGTAACTTTCACATTATGATTGATGGAAATTTTTTATTTGTATTTCATGGACACAATTATTGAGTGAATTTCAAAGTCAGCCACTTCCTGTTTTGCGGCCTTAAGATCCTCTAGGTGGCGCTTTAGTCGTCGTCATTATCCTGTCAGCATCACTCTTGCCCCTCTTTGCTTCTTCTTCGTCCCCGTCCTCTGGCCCTTTGGACCTTTGTCCCCCCCTCATCGCATCTTTTGCTCTCTCTTGTCTGTCAGTGACCATCGGTTCAATTCTTTCATCGCCATCTAGTGCACATATCAGGAAATACATTCAAGACCAGATATGTGGTATTAATTGTATTTTTGCTGTCAGGGGATCCGACTGTTAGAACGAAGCATGAGGTACATTCAGCTTCCTGGAACACAGCTTTCCTTGATCATGTCATCCATCATCTTGGACGTCACGTCTCTCTGTCTTCTTCCCCCATTTTGTAGCCTGATGTGTGAATGGTGTGTGGACAGTGCTGTGATCTGTCTGTGCTGTGATAGTGACACATGATCAGATTAGACCAATACAGAATAAAAACCTGGAGCGTTTCATTCCAACAAAAACACGTGTATTCCCAGAGGAGTGGTGTAAAGATTCAACCCAAAAGTCTGTAAATTTAAAGATCAAACCCCTCAGAACGTAACGTGACACGTGTCCCATCTTTCATGTGTCATTTAAAAAAAAAAAAGAAGATCAATAAGAGAAAGCTGCTAAAAAAAATACAATTTTTATTCTAGATTATTAATGAGTTAATTAGAAAAAGTATAAAATTCCATCCACTTTTTGAGTATTTCACTCTGTAAACAACAAAACTTGCTGGTTGCTCCGGCTTGCTCTTTGTTTACAGACTTGATTTGTTGTGTCATTTGTTTTTGTTTTTTTTACAAACCAATTAATGTTATTGGATCAAAAAATAAAATCCGTCACAGTGGATATTATCCCGTTATGCTGTGTTTTGGACTGAAACTCTCCATTTGTGGATACTTCAGGCTGTATAAATGCTTCTTCTTATCCGTTTCTTTCCCGTCCATGTGCTTCAGGCTTAAAACAGTGACAGTGAGACATCCCAGCTGGAGGAGGATCTCGATCTCATATCACCACTGCCATTACACTCGGAGCTCGTTGTTGGAGTTGGACTTTGTACAGGGGAGAGGATTTTAAGAAATAACGATCACAGCAGCAGCCAGCATTCTTCTGCTTTTCAAAGAAAAAGTTCAAAAAGAATAAAAAGTGACTCCACTCCTACTACTTTCTCACATCTACATTCCCACTGGACATCTTGTGAATTTTACAGTGTTGACTCTTGCTGGGCTCTACCAGTAACAGGACAAGGACGAAGGCTGGCGTCGGTGAAGCCGGACGTGTGGACGGTGGACAAAGTCAAGTGAAGGAGATGGACGAGAAAAGGAACGTGCATCGGAAAGAAAGGAGAGGAGATTTGAAGAGGACTTCTCTCG